>JAZHYW010011216.1:0-36950 GCA_037355805.1 Ixodes ricinus | reverse complement strand
ATAAACCAACCGGAAGCGCCTACAGACACAGGCTGCTTCAGTGATAGAGTGTTAGGTTACGCTGGCCATAAACAAACCACTGGAAGGTTACGTCGGTGTGACTCGCGCTTCGCGTAGAAATTGCTGATTTTCTGGAAATGTTTGACATTTGGATAGTCTCAGTCGAGGCTTCGTTAATTCTGCGGCAACGGCCGACACGTGGAGATGCGGCGATTTTCATTCTGCGTGACGCCGCAGAATGGGCGTTGTCGACTGCAATAGTGCAGTGACTCGCTTGCTATTTTCATCTGCGACGTCACTGGAGCTGCAAAGCGTCGACCATCTCCGTTACGGTCCACGCTTTTGCAGCTCCAGTGACGTCGCGAATGAAAATAGCAAGCAGAATCTCACTATGCGAATCAGTCTTTAGCGCCCATTCTGCGGCGTCCACGCGGAATGAATCGCCGCATGCCACATTATTCACGGCCGTTTTGCGGTGTAACGAGCCTCGATAATCGCTGAGGCCGCTGGAAGTAGTCAAACATTTCCAGGAAAACTTGGAATCAACAATTTCTGACGCGAAAAAGCACGGGGAATCTACACCGACGCTGACAACGTAGCCTTCCAATGGTTTGTTTATGGCCAACGGCGAGCTTCTTGTCCACACTCTATCACGCAAGCGCGGCGCCTGTGAGCGTCTGCTAGGGGCGCTCCGGTTGGTTTGTAAACGTAAGTTGGTGTATAGGAAAACGCCGCTCTCTCCCCTCCTGCGTTTTTTTGCCACGTCGAGTTTTGGCCACGTCGCAATTTTAACCATGTTCAATCATTACCAACTCACCCAACTAACCACTTTACTACGGTCGCACCCAGCACGTCGGTGCTTATCTTCCGCGATAACCTCTTCAGACCGCTCTTTCCTCTCGCGAGGCATTGAGAAGGCTGCAGCGCATTGCACGAGTGCCTCGTCCCGTGACCCGCGCATGTGCGCGATGCGGAGATGAAGACAAAACATATACCTCACTCTCGGGCCCATGCGGATGCGTTTCGAAGGTCTTCCGATTTTACGAACACAATCCTTCAAAGGGGTGACTTAAAAAATGATACCCCATTTAGCGCCTAATTGTAAATGTGTGCTTGTGTCAAATTCCTTGTGAATACCGGGATTGATATCTTTAAGATAAATCAAAGCTCACATAATCATGTTTGTAGCCATGATTGCGTTTCTTCTGACCTGCTGTATTTTAGACTATTTCGCAGCAACGAATTTGGTGGCCGGATGTAAACGGGATTAACAACGTATGTTGTCATTCTCGAATAATCTACTTACATGGTTAATTTTCGGAGGTCAGTGGCAGGCTTCTAATTATATCAAAAACTTCGTTCACCGTAAAAAAAGCCTTTTAAATGTTTGAATGTGGCAAATATTATTGAGACAATGTGATAACGTGATATATTGTCAAGTATTCCTATTGAAGGTAAATCCACATGAGCCATATGATCCATATACCATAATACCTTACGAAATACCCACGGTACCTATTATATCACTTATGGTGGGGATCACGCTCTGCCGTTGAGACGGCACATAAATAAAATCACTTTCTTGAATTTATTCTTAATGAATTGCCAAAAAATCAACATTTTTATTAAATTTATGTTGCACACACCATCTGACAAAATGTGGTGTGTTTTATGTGTACAATGCGTGTGTAATACACGGGAGATTGCCTTGAATCACTGAACATGTGATAAAAATATACACTTCCAGTGATAAAAATATACAATTCTATTTTTTTGTACGAGTTTTTCATATGGTAAATTGTATATATATATTGGCTGAAATTTTTTTTCTCGGTTGGGATGCTACCTATTTTTGTTGGAAAAAGTTGTTTCTCCGCCTCGTTAAGTGTTAATGAACTTGCTTACCTTCTCCACAAACATGGGTAAATATTCCTTTACCGTTTTTCCTTCGGATAGTAAGTGTTTCTTGAACTGCGGACTGATGAATATGTATAATTCGAGAAACCCCGAATTACTCTCATGGCGTAGTCCTGCAAAGCAGCCCGATAATGGAATGTCAAAATCAGGTCCCAGAAATTTGTTTTGGAGTTATTATTTGGCAGATTAATTTGAATAAGCCCAAGTTCTATCCCAGGTTAATTATCGCCTTGTCAAGAATCGATAACCGTTAAAACTATAAAGTTAAACACGTAAGATGAATATACAATTGGCAAATTAGTTTGAAGCCCGCATTTTTCCCCCTGAAATATTTCCTGTTTGACAGAAATGTACTATTTTTTCTTTATAATGCATTATGTTTTCAACCTGTCTAAATTCGTTTTCCGAATTCACAATTGCACACCCTTATATACTTTTTGATTATATTTGCTAAGGCTACACTTTTGTAGCTTTAAACGTAATAATTAGTGGCAATATTGCTTTTCTATGACTGACAAAGTTTTTTTTAATATTTGCATAATTCTATTAATTTATTTATACAATTTTTATAGTTTACGTTTATTTCTAAGGACTGTTACATATAGGGAATATTCTTATTTATCAGTGCTAACTTTTAACGCCTATTTTAATACTTCCAATTGCACGGGATCAACGTTTAGGAATTCAATAGTCTTAAGTTATGAATTTTAGGGGGCGTAAGTCTGTGTGCGACAGTCTCATGGTGATGGTATCGTACTATACACCCTTGTTCGATCCTAACGCAAACTTCGACCATTCAGACAGCCACATTTTTTACCACGCTTTTATTGAGTCAAAAGGCGCCTACCCAAAATGTTCCGGAATATCGTAAGGAAGTTAAAAAAAAAGAAAAGAAAAGAAAGACCTTTACAATTCTTTGTAATGCCGAACTAGAGCGCAGCTGTTGAGAAGGAGGGGAGGGGTACGGAGGGGATGGTTAACCTAACCTAACCTACAGATTAATCGACTAATGCTTTAATCGCGATTAATTTTTTTAAGCGGCTAATCGGTAGAACGTTGACGAACCAAAAGAAAGTAAAAGTTAAATGCTTTCATTACGCAGACGTGAACGGGTACACATGTATGAAGGGCAAACATCAGATTACATTTTAAGCCTAAAATAAACGATAGGGGTGATATTTTGAACTCCAGACAAGTGCAGGTCGTTGCATAGTGTTGCGGTTACTTCAACGCTGCGTGCGAGTGTTCATTCAGCGCAGCAGAGACTATTACGAACATTCAAAATGAGGTCACTCACTACCGGAAAATATTGAAAAACCTCTTTGCCCATGCACCTAAAGAGAATATCTAGGTGTGGGTGTCTTTTAACTGTTCCGTACTACTCCAATGAAGTTGATTCGTAGCCAAAATTGCATATTGCGCCGTTTATCACATATTTACCAAGGTAAAAAAATAATAATAATTTTGACATTTTAAAATTCTTACGCATGAAAATGAACGAGGCCGATTAATCGCTTGAATAATCGGTTAGAGGGTGACGATTAATCGGGTTAACATTTTTAATCGACGCCCAGCCCACATTCCGCGGTAGAAATACCTCGACGACACTGTTAATACACATCCAAACATACTGATCCTTTCTTTCCTCCCTGAGGAATTCCTTTTCGGCCCTTGTTTATTCCTGACGAAATACATTACCGCGCTCTTGAATGAAGCTGACCTAGTAAATACTACCAAGAACACGACTGCGGCGCTATGGATATTTAGGCTTATCAGGTTCTTGGTAAAATATGTTTTGCTTCTTAACCCATAATTTAAATCTGAAAATACCCGTCCAAGTACCTTCTCTTGGAGTACAATAAAAAAAAAAAAAAGTCACTGCGATATGCACAGGAAGCCGGATATCCAGGCCGAGAATACGTTCAGACCTAAAATTATGTCTGCGATCGAGACACAGAGTATATTGTTTCACATCGCACAATATGCCATCGCCGGTCACGGCCAGACTAGATAGTGACATTTCTTATGGACTTCGTCTTTTCTTAAGAGAGTTGGTGTTTTTTCCTTCCGCACGAGGCCCGCGGCAGCTCTCCACTTTTTAAGTATTAACTGAAGAACCTGAACAACTGCTCCAACATCCGTTATTAAAACTGTGTGCCATTGTATATTCATATAAAACAACTGTGGTGCGCTGATAGAAATACCTTGGCTTGCTATGAATAAAGGCCTCTTCAAAAAAATAAAAAGAATTGGTTTTGAGAGGATGAAAAGGGTCCTGCTTAAAGGGATGGTGAACCGAACATTTCGGTGTCTATAATGAGCGGCGCACTATCTTTCTATGGGCCAGCAGCCACCGGTGTACACGCAGCGAAATTGACGTCATCATATCCTCCATTCGAGCTTATTAGCGTGAATGGGAGATATGATGACGTCAGTTGCGCGTGCAGATGCTCGCGCACACCAGAAGCTGCTGACTTATCAACAAGATAGTGCGCCGCTTACTATAGACATTGAAATGTTCGGTTCACCATCCATTTAAGTTCCTGCAGGCAGGGGGCCTCCAGGCCTGTAAATATAACTAATCCGGAAGTTCCTACATCTCGACCTCCAAAGCAAAGAATCCAACACGATGAGATTGGGGCGCCTTTTCTAGAACGAGCTAAAGCGCTGTAGGGGGGGGGGGGGGGGTAGAGTAACGTTATAGACCCCTTCAAAAATTACGCCCTGTAATATACGTTTGTTGGCGGATGATTCTGTCCTTCATAGTAAAATTAACCGCGAAAATGACCACCTACTTATTAGGCGCGACCTTCACATTATTTATAGTTGTTATGACCAATAACTAGGGCTCTGTGTTTTCGGATAAATCCGAATACCTCCGAAAAACACCCGCCGGTAAACTTTTTGGCAATTCGGATTTATCCGATAAACTCCGAATGTTTATGTGCCAATGCCCCCCCCCCGCAAAAAAATAAAAATAAAAACAAAAAAAGTAAATACTTTTTTTTTTTACAATTTGTTCAGCACGGAGTCAATGGTCCTGGGAAAATGGCACCATAATTATCTTTCAAATCTCAGACCGCTGTCAAAAGGCGTCTTGCCGCTTGTCTCGTCAAGGTTGACTCAGGGCAACAGGTTTTTTGTACATTCGGGTCATGACGAAAGCCACTCTTTTGGTTTCCAGTTTGAGCCATACGTTTTGTGATTTAGAGAAAGGAGAAGGTATGTTTTTGTAACAGTGGAAGCTATGGACCATAGAGATCGTATTAAATAGAGGAAAGAAACAGTTGAAACTCTCCTATTACATCCTTAACCACTCCACCTCGCGCGGCCGCGAGCTGGATTGATGGAATAGGATGGGATGACTACTGAGCTTTGTATGCGACTGCCCCCGGGAGTTTATTGATTTTAAGGTATCGACGTTTATCGAAGCAACACTTGTGTGCGACGTTTGTCGTGGGACAAATTAATATTGCCAATGGCAATGGCACGAACGTCAAATTCAACTGAAGAAAGTTTAATCGATACAAGCGAGTTTTATTTTTATCTGGTATACGTTTACTTCCGGTTATAAGTTTTTATATTTATTTTCAGCAGGAAACACTGCGAAATTATACTCCGAATATCGGAGAATTGCGTATCAAACAAATATAAACTCCGATAAACTCCGAATCTTCGGCGAAAAATAAACTCCGAAAAGCACCCTCCGAATTTGACGAAAAATAAACTCCGAAAACACGGAGCCCTACAATAACTAATGCCCCTTAACACGTCAAAATGTAAACTACTGATTGTTCCTCGCACAAGAAAACCTGCTTTTCTTTTCTTTATTTCACAGTAACACACTTTTTAACGTTGCTTCTACTTACAAATATCTAGAAGCTCACCTCATTTCTGACCTCTCATGGGTCACCCACGTTAACAACATTGTGGCTAATGCTTCTCTAACCCTGGGATACAATAAGCGTAACCTCAAAACAGCACATCCTTGTTTACGGAAAGTAGCCTATGAAATTTACGTTGACCCCAAACTTGATTAAGCTTTACCAATTATAACTACTTCAACAAAGGTATTGAATCCGTCCAAAACCGTGCGGCACGTTTCATAACATCGAGATATTCCGTATAACATCAATGTTCCTTCTCTAAAACCGTGGATGTTTTCTCCCTCTATTAGAAAACCGCCGTAAAATTTCTCTTTTGTGTTTCAATCATAAAATTTACTATCATGATGCAAATGTACATTTTCTTTAACTTCCTAACAGATTCTCACGTAGAAACACAAAAACCAGAAGTTTCAAGTGCCGGACCGGTACAACTATTTTAATTTAATTATTAATTCCGCTGTTCCATAAGGCATACGGGACGGCCTTCTCCAACTCCATCGTATGTCGTCAGTGACACCAGCCTATTCCGTGAGGCATTGGCTTCACTGTTTTATAACTAGTTATTGCGGCTAGTTACCAGTGCTGAAGTTTTTGTTTTGTGAGATTTCCATCACACTACTCATAATCTTCTTCTAAACTATAATGGCCTGTTCTATATCATGCACGAATGAATATGTTGATACCGCTTCTGATTTAAGATTGGGTGAAATACGTGGCGTTGTCTCTTTTTTTTTTGTGCTTCTTGTGCTCTTTATACAGCGTGCTCTGCCCCGTTTTTAACTTTATGTTTTTTTCCTTCCCTTAGTGTCTTCCTGTGGCCTTTAAGGGTCGAATAATTAGAAATAAATAAATCTCGAAAATACTGCGAAGTGGCGTGCGCGAAAAACACAGCAATGCTGGCAGTTGATAAACTGATATACTAGCCCAAGAACTTCACACTTCAAGAGACTATATACAATTGATAAACTTGCCAGTTTCTACGATGCTTTGCTCACGCCATCTTTGCAGTATTTTCAGATATTCGTAAAATGGCGTAATCTTGGAAGGGTTTATAGACGATCACAAGCCACGGCATATGGCCGCCGTCATATCTCTGCTCGTGCGGGCAAGTACTTGAAATCGCAAGCTTGTCAGCTCAAGTTCACTCCCATGCTGCACATGCTTTCACGTGGGGCACCAGCGAGGCGCAATGCACTGCGATTGTCTATAGACAATCAACCGGTCACCAAGCATTTCACGCACGCGTGGCGCCACCATACCTTTAGCTCAGAGTAGGCAGGTGGCGGTAAACAAGACGGTTCGTGCCGACTGGTGCTCTGCGCACTGCGCGTGCAAAGCTGCAGCGAGGTTGCCCCACGTGCAAAAATGGTTATAGTTCGTTTCACCTTATGTGCGAGCGAAGCCGACGCTATCAAGCGCGAGCATGCTGCTTGGAATAGCGCCTGTAGCGCACGAGAGCACGTGTGAAGGTGGAACGCTCAGAGCGTTGGGCTCGCGCTTCTAGCTTTGACGTCGCTCGCACATAACGTGAAACGAAGTATGAAAATTCCCTCGATGCATTGCGGCAGCAGCAGCATAAGGAAACTGGCTGGTGAGATCGGCACGCGCAAGCATGGCGCCCCGAAAAAATTGGGTTGTCGTGTATGTTTATCGCAGCCTAGAACTTGGTCTGCCTCCAAGGGCGACGAGTCTCCCAGCTGTAGATCAAGTGCCCCATGAGTGCAAATGCGTGCAGATTGCGCGTAAGCATAGCTTTAACAAGCATGAAATGGCAAGGGCTTGTCCGCACTAGAGTAGAGACATGGCGGTGGCGATTGGAAGAGGGGTGAAGTGGGAGTGACAGGCCGCCGCCATGTCTCCGCTCGTGCGGACAAGTCCTTGCAATTTCATGTTTTCAAGCTTAGTTCACACGCATGCTGCATGCTTTCACGCGTGGGGCGCCATGCGAGGTGTAATGCTTGCAGTAGACCGCTACTAAATTACCCAAGCGTTGAAAAGAATGATGGGAATGTAGGTAACGTGCTGCTACGCGTTCGCCTTATCCGTAATTAAATATTCGAAGTAACAACGAAACTAAAACGTTGGTGAACGTTTTAATTTGGTGCGGAGTGTCATTTGTTTTGAATTTGTACTTTAGAACAGAAACTGCTGCAGAAGGCAGTACGCGCAGTCGCGTGTAACTACACTCGCGCATTCTTCTTAAGCTCGGGTACTTTAGCAAAAAGTCTATCTGGAGCGCAAGTTCGTTTGTGCACAGAGGTTGCGATGATGTCAAAACGCCAAATGGCTATTGGCTGATTGAAAAAAAAGAAAAGAAAAATGGTTGAGACATTTAGCATTGAGCTCTACCCACTATCTTTTCGATCAAAGCCAATCAGAGCTCAGCGTCTTTCTGATGTACTCTTGCAGAGGCAAAGTATCGCTCTCACAGCGCTCCCCCCCCCCCCCCCCAGTACCGCGTTCCTTTTCTTTCGCCGCCAAATGTCACGTGCGTTAAGCTGGATCCAAGCTCTGATGCGGGAAAACGACCTTGCAGGCACCGAGTTTCTGGCGGAGCATGTTTCTCGCTTTTCGTCTCCGAAATATACATCCTACACTAAAATAGAACAAACTGGAAGGTTCCTTGACCGCTTGAACACTTTGTGCAGCCACTGGGTACCATATAATCGCGTTCTCTTATAACACCAGCGATGTTTCAAAACAGCAGTTTCCAAAATCTGGGAAACAGACCACATGGAGGACGATCGCGTTGCTCCCGTTTGCGGCACTTGCGGGGCGATACCCTTCCGGCACATCCGGGCACCTCATACCAGACAACAAAGCGCTGCTACAGCTTGGGAAGGGACTTCGTTTTCGTCGGCTACTACGCTCTACTGAGTGCATAGAGGAAGACAGGAGACATATGACGGAACGACGGCACGTCCCCGCACTGTATTTTCTCTGTTACGCACGCCGCAGCACGCCGCCTCACGGCAACGGCAGTCGCATTTCCCTGTCTCGTGCAAAAGCGACATTCGCTTCTCGTAGTGCAGCCTTGAATCCAACGTGGCCGCCCTGGGAGTGACCATTGTGATAATGTGCTCTGCAAGCGGAGCACAGTTACTCAAGGAGGAGTCAGGTCGCAGCGACCCCGCCGAGCTATGGTGGGAGGGAGAAAATACCCCCCACGTGAAGGCAGTAAAAAAGCGTGCCTTTTCATTGGGGAACGGCCATGCGCAGGCATACTTTTTAAGTCTAAACAAATTCTCGACCTTCTCAGTCGTGGAAGCTTCTCCGGAGGCAGCAGCGATTGGCTCTCCGAGTGCCGGGCGTAAAAGGAAACGCTTGGGCATTGTTAGAGCGATATTTCTTTACATAATTATTTATATGATAAAACCGTCTCCACACACTTTAAGACCACTGCATGCATACTGTACAGCATAGCGCTGAAAGTGCCAATTCTTTATATCGCATTAATCAGCTTGACCAGTGAATTAGGCGTGCGGCATCGAGCTTCAATGACCGAGCAGACTCAGCGAGGGTGTCCCCGTTTGTTTCGAGAGATTAAATGAAATTCGCCGTTTAACATGTCTACATCCAAACAGAGCTCCCCAAGTATTCATACTTGGCGTCGACAAACGCGTCTAAAAATAAAAAATAAAAAACGAACAAAAAAAAAACTAGGCTAGGCTTGAAGTTAATAGGGACTTTTTAGCAAACCGTTACCGTATTCTAATTGCCGCGCTACGGGAGCCTTTGAAGCACCATTTTACGCGCGCGCACGGGTGATACCGTGGCCGCAGGGCGCGAACTTAAAAGAATGCTTCAAAGCCTTCGGCTGTGCGGTTTACAGAACACGTTAACGGTTTGCCAAAAATTCCTGAATGTTTGCGAGTTCGAATTAAGCAAGTTAAATGTCGTGCTCATTATGTTTGTGCACGATGAGGTTAGATTTAAAGCGGTCTATACTTGATGCCAATCGTTGCCCGAGCTCTGTACACCTTAGCGATTGGTCTTCCGCATGATCTGCGAGGAAGTAAGCAGACTGACACTTTTGGGGTGCAAATAAGGCGGACGATTCGCATTTAGCTGAACAGTCAATCACCAGCTGCTATAAATATTGTTTTTGTAAAGAATAAACAACATGTTAAGTATCAAGCCAAGAATACCGACTTGTGTTGCTGAACAGGCAGAAGCTTGACCTTATCTGCGCTTTGTGACGGGCTAAGGAAGCAGTGATTGACTTTCTGCGCGCTCCATCAAGAAAGCTGCGCCATCGATTGAGCTTGGAAACGCATGATGACTGTGGACAATAAAAATGAAATCAATCATCAACGCTTTAGTGTCTAGGAAGCAGTGATTGACTCTCTGAGCGCTCCCTCAAGAAAGCTGCGCCATCGATTGAGCTTGGAAACGCAAGATGACTATGAACATTAAAAATGAAATCAATCATCAGCGCTGGAGTGTATAGTAAGGAAGAAAGAATGCAGGTATGGGCGTCTGCTTGATTAGACAACAAAATGTTTGGTGTTTAAGACTGTAGGCATTACCACCTCTTTTTTAAGCTCCTATTCTTCACATATATTGGCATGTGGTTGTGCCCAGTCAATCCTACATAAGGCACTTTTCTTTATGGAAACACAGCAATGAGAATCAATGAGTAACCAGTCGAATAAATAAAATTTTACGCAATTCGCTTGCCTTTGATATTACGTGACACTATTTCGCTTTCAGTGTTGTTCGTTTCATCCACATCGGTATTTAGGCTCAGCGGTGTTCCTAAAAGTATAAAATAGTGAGGGAATCAGATGTAACTTTGTTCTATTTTTGGTCGCTAAATACAAGGTGAAGTAATATAAAGTTAATACAAAAACGGCGTCTATTTCTATTCAAATAAAAAACTTGAAACTGAAAAAAAAAGAAAAAAAAACGGTACGAGTTATTTTTATGATGCAGGCGCCTACAAGGGATCAGTTGCACAGCAGAACTTGAAATTCTATAAAACATAGCGCTTAAAAAATTATATTTCACTTTAGTGTTTAAATGTAATACACTTATTCAAAAACACCAGTTACATTAAATAAAATGCGTTTCCATATTTAGTTTACTACCACAGACAAAATAAATTTGCTCAAAACCAAACACTTGGTTTTATAGCGGCCATGTTCTCCACATAAATTAGGATAAAGTGCCACTGAGTGTGTTCTTGTAAAACAAGTATAACCTTACATTATACAACGTAAAGAAAACAAAACACAAACAAAACTTAAGAAACGGAGTAGAACAAATCTAGCTTGCGCTGAATTCAATCATATCTTGTCTCACAAATATTTTGATTCTGCATAAACTATGTTTTAAATGAATCATAACCTTTTTGGCGACCAACATTAGGAACACCGTACATATCGCTGCAGGAATCCATTGATTTGAGGAAGGCATACTAGTAAAGAAATATGCGACTTTAAAACATGCCTGGTAGGAACACCAGTAAGTTCCTCACCGTAAGCCAGAGATGAAATGACGAAAAGGATATTCAGGACAATCATTATGCTCTAACGTTGAGGAGATCTGGTAAAGTAAATTCTTACCGACGCAAGTTTTTATAGATCTGAAAAGTTGAAAATATGTTTTATAGGACAATATTAAATGCCTCTCCGAGCCCGTTTCCCGCAACTTCAGATCATAAAGCACGTGTCCTATTTTATATATTGACGTCAATAAATATAAGTTATTATTCGAGACAATACGTTATTTATTTTATCCCGAAGTAAAACGGTTAGACGTTCTCCAGAAGAGAAATTAAGAATCAGCAAAGATTTGTTGCATACCGGCAGCTGGTCGCAATGTCAACAATCGCAGACGGGAAACAAGTTCCGACGAGATATCAATTGGAGTCCTATTTCACCTTTTCTCTCATTGTTAATCGCCCTAGACAGAGGTTCTTGAACCTTAAAGAGGTGTTACATAAAACAATTATCAATATTGTGCCTGAGATCGCTTGTTTAAAAAGGGGCACGTGCTTTTAATGGGAACACGCATTAAACTGTTAAAAGTGGTGGGGTTCAGACGCAGCGACACCATGAGTTGATGGGACCAATCAGACAGCATGAAAAGCGCACAATCATGGTGTTCGTCATGTTTCTGTACGTGTTCTATCATCGCTGAACCAATCATTAAAAGGAAAAGCCGAGTGACATGATATTTTGCAGCTGCTTAATTGGCCCCATTAGCTCGTAGCCTCGGTAGCGTCTGGACTTGAGCGTAAAGGAGCTGTGCAACGATTTTAACGTTGAAAGAATTTGCTTCTTCTACTTTTGACATTGTTTATCTTGTCACAAAGGACAGAAAACAAAACTTCTTCCTTCGAAATATTGCGACTCCGCCGCATAATCGCGAGGCAAAAATTATAATATTTCCTGACATGCAGCCGCGAGTGGCGGCCATGAGAACCACGCGGCATGACGTCAACGGGGGACTTGTAAAAAGACAGGAAGTTGTGCAAATACCTGCTCGATAAAAGGTAATTTTTCTATAAATCTTCTCGTTCCAACATAAATACAAAAGTGTCAATAACCTGGTATCATTGCCAAAACTTTTATTATACGAAGTTTTAGTGGCGCCATCTATCCGAGGTCAACAGAACCGTTAGCTGTATCTGCTACCGCGAACAGCCGCCGGAAGCCGGAGGGGGACGGGGGCAGAGTTGAACGGGGATGGCCGGACTCGGATGAAACTTTCCTCCTTTGCCACGTTGATCGCGCTGCTCAAGCAAGTGGTCACGTGATCGCAAGCGGGGAGTTCTCGCTGCTCACTGCTAGCTCCAGAGAGAAAGCTTCACCGGAACCCCGCGCTTCCCCCATTGACGTCAGAGCGCACGTGACTCGGAAGATGGTGAAGGAGTTGAGAGGTGCCGAAAAACTCAATCTTTGTCCATTTTACAAATAACTAGGACAGCAGGCAAAAGCGTTTTTTTGTATTTTACTTCAGAAAAGCTCGAGACATCAACCTCCAAATTATTTAAGCAAAGCACTGAAATTGTTGCACAGCTCCTTTAAACGAAGTATGGTGGCATAGTCCCGAATATTCGCAACGATGATCACGACGGTCAGTTCGAGGAAACTTACATCATGTCAATGATTGCTACATTGACTCCGTCTAATAGACTGGAGCAACACCCGTATAACAGAATAGGACAGAGTCTCACAGCGTATTTAGGCACTCTTAGAACACTGCATTGCAAGAGTGAAGATTTACCTACTGGTAATGGGATCCCAAAAGCCGAGGTCGGAAAAATACGTCGGAGAGAGCCCTGACGAAGATGCGACCCCCCCCCACACACACACACACACTCACACACGTTGTCGTTTCAGTGAACGTAGGCTATCTGATGAGGGGGACGGCAAAGATCCTCCTGCAAGAGGGTGCAAAGTGAGACCCATAAAAAGCCGTCCAAACAAAACATAAAAAATGCCGTCAAAATAAAATAATTTTTTTTTCTTTTTTAAAGCGTGAAAGTGCACTGTTTGTGCCTCCGTTTTCAATGATAACATTGATCGCGCTGAGCAGCACGGTTTAATTTTTGCCACATTGCTGTCACTCTCTTTCTTATTTTCGAGCTCGGGCACTGATAACAACAGTGGGAGCCCTTGACGACAGCCAGCGAAGCGTGTGGTGGCTCTCCGGACCCAGGTGACGAGTACGCTTCAAGTCTGTTCAAGCACCCAAGCGAAGGTTAGCTTTTCCTTCGACAAAAAAACAACCGTCCTTAAACGGACCGGAATCGTAGGAAACCCTCCACTTCCGGTGCAGCAAATGCCGTGCACGGCATCTGCTGGGTGTTTTGGATAGCCTTTTATACACGTGGGCCGTCTGCACGAACTGAGTCGAAGCTCCAAGCAAAGTGGCTAAGCATTACTTCACAAGACCGTTAAAGGGGCCGTGCATCGATATTTGGTAGGAAGTTTTCTCGCTTTACACAAGCTTATTGCCACTAGTACGACTTAAGCTTACTCGCACGCAACGCCACTGACAAAGAAGCTTCTTTGTCACCACGAAATTTCAAAGATAAAGTGGATGTTTTCTTCCAGTCTCTCCCTTCGCAAAACTCGATGACGACATTGCGAGGCTCACGTTGCTGGGGTTCTCAACAGCGCGATTCTCAGGATTTCGATATAATTAGGTCCGTTCAATGCGGCCAGAAAGTTTTGAATTAGTACAGTCCGAGTTCAAGGAGTAAAAGCCTGACCACACTAGCGACGCGGATGGTTGCCGCAGGCTGCTGGCCACCGCGGCTGACGGCCAAGACCAGTTTAGCCCTCTGCGGCTCGCCGCTCGGCGCCGTCCAGGCAACCTGCCGTGCGCGGTTGAAGGCTCGGCGTTTCTCGCCGCAGATGAAAGGAGCCAATGGGACGTGGCGTAGGTAGTGACGTTCCGATACCATGGCAACGCGCAAGCCGCTTCTCAGCGCGTCTTTGACGTTGCAAAGGAGCGTAGCGTTGTTTCGTTTCATCTGCCATCCATATTTCCCCAATGCCTTTCCAAACAAAGCGGTTTCTCGAAACTGTGCGACTGTTTCCCTTTTATATGACAAGATGCAACCAGACCACCTAGATAAGGACGCTAAGAACAACCGCTGGGAAATTATCGGAGATGAATTCGGAATAGCAGAGGAGTTTCTCCCTAGCACTTGTAGCAAGGGGTGCCCCAAAGCTCCCGGAGTTCGGGTTCGAAAGGTTCGAAATTTTCGAACTTCGCTAAGGTTCGACTTTAAAATATTTTCAAATTTAGAACACCGCTGAGGATCGAATTCAAATAATTAGAAAATGTTGATGTTTCTGAAAGTTTGAGTTTGAAGACATCGATTTTTTGACAGATAGTTCAAAATATTCGAACATTTCTAATTTATTTAAAATTCAAGTTCGAAAAATTCGAATACTTCGATATTTTTTTATGTACAAGTTTGACAAGTTTGGAAGCTTTAATTTTAAGTTCACAGCCTGAATTTCACGGATAAAAATCAAATTCCGCAGTTTTATGAATTCAGCTAAAGAAATCGCGGAATGTGCTATAAATTTTACTCAATACGTTGCGCATTTCTCTTATGTTGTGAATCTACTCCTTCTAATTGTAGAATTACTCGAGACCATTATGCACTTACAGCAGTTGAACGTGCACCCTCACGTTTGGTTGGTTAATACACTTTCCTTCTCAGCGCTGTGGTACTGATGATACTAGTACCTGTAGGTACGCATTATTTGTCGCAGCTTATGAAACGAGCGTGGAACTGGTTGGAAGGTTCATCGAAAAGCCCTGAGGAGGTCTGGTGAACGTGCTTTTTACTTGTTTGCAAACTAGTAGCAATCCGATCGAAACGTCGCCTAAATGTAATGCACCTAAGACAACTAAATATGCAGGACAAAGCATTCACAAAAACGCATCCAGGTATTCCAGGAACATTTTCAGTTGCTCTGGGCTTTTGTTTTCGGCAGGATGACCCGTGGGATGGAGAAAACACCGGACACAGGCACAGCAGCCGACACAAGTCAGGGTTGAGGAGAATGCAACCAGACTCAATTAGTGGACCACCCGGCCTAATACAGCTTATAAGGTCACGACCGGTTGTTCTTGGGCTAACCATATTGCCTCTGCCTGGAACTCTTCTTTTGCGACGAATGGAGATATTGGCCGCTCTAAATTGTAGCCCGTTACTAATGATAATGAACTATGCGCCGATTCAGCTTTCGCCGGTAACGCATCGGCGTAGCTCTCCACGCGCGCCTTGTCCTTGACCCAAGGAAATCGAGGGACTTGTGTTAAAAACAACTAATGCTATGAAGGCCGCTCCCAGCTAACATGAAGCCTTGGTTGAATTTCATTCCTACAGATCAGGGGTTTGTTGGCCTACTGGTTACCTCGGCGCAACCTATGGGGTTGTGCGCGGGAAGGCTCTGCGCGGAAGTCAAACGAAAGAGGTGCGAGATACGAGGCGAGGCACCGCGAAGCGATCATTCAGCGCTTTACAAGCTCGTCGTTTGTTGCACGACCAGCTGGCGATAAGACTCTGAGTGTAATTTAAACTCCACCACACGACGCAACTCGACGTCACGAAGACGTCCCGACAGCTTTACGACATCGACGTCTTCGTCGACGACGTTACCACAGCGTCAAGACTTCGTCGTGACTGCGCGTTTATGTTGATGCTGGCGAAGGCGACGACGTTACACGCCATCCAGACTTCTTACGTGACGTTGACGTCGTTCACGATGACGTCAGGACAACGTTCACGTGACGTCATAGCGATGTTTGACGTTGCGTGGGGCGTCGACGTCAGCCTCGGCATTGACGACCACGTTCCACGTCGTCTTCGATGTGGCGCGCTACGTCATGACCTTGTTACAATGGCGACTTGATGTCGCGTAACGGCGTCGTCCTCAACGCGACGCGATGTCATGACCGCGTCACAACGGCGACGATGTCGCGTAACGGCGTCGTCCTCAACGCGACGCGATGTTTATGACCGCGTCACAACGGCGACTTGATGTCGCGTAACGGCGTCGTCCTCAACGCGACGCGATGTCATGACCGCGTCACAACCGCGACTTAATGTCGCGTAACGGCGTCGTCCTCAACGCGACGCGATGTTATGACCGCGTCAAGACGGCGACTTGATGTCGCGTAACGGCGTCGTCCTCAACGCGATGCGATGTCATGACCGCGTCACAACGGCGACTTAATGTCGCGTAACAGCGTCGTCCTCCAACGCGACGCGATGTTCATGACCGCGTCACAACGGCGACTTGATGTCGCGTAACGGCGTCGTCCTCAACGCGACGCGATGTCATGACCG
This sequence comes from Ixodes ricinus, assembly GCA_037355805.1. Classification (NCBI taxonomy): domain Eukaryota; kingdom Metazoa; phylum Arthropoda; class Arachnida; order Ixodida; family Ixodidae; genus Ixodes; species Ixodes ricinus. The sequence continues at coordinate 20,321 of JAZHYW010011216.1, read as the reverse complement.
CGTCACAACGGCGACTTAATGTCGCGTAACGGCGTCGTCCTCAACGCGACGCGATGTTATGACCGTGTCACAACGGCGACTTGATGTCGCGTAACGGCGTCGTCCTCAACGGGACGCGATGTCGCATGATCGCGTCACAACGGCGACTTAATGTCGCGTAACGGCGTCGTCCTCAACGCGACGCGATGTCATGACCGCATCACAACGGCGACTTGATGTCGCGTAACGGCGTCGTCTCTCAACGCGACGCGATGTCGCCGACTGCCTCGCAACAGCGGCTTAATGTCGCGTAACGGCGTCGTCCTCAACGCGAGGCGATGTTATGACCACGACACAACCTGGCGACTCGATGTCGCCGTAGACGGCGATCGATCCTCAACGCGACGCGATGTCATGACCGCGTCAGAACGGCGACTTGATGTCGCGTAACGACGTCGTCCTCAACGTGACGCGATGTCATGACCGCATCACAACGGCGACTTGATGTCGCCAAACGGCGTCGTCCTCGACGCGACGCGACGCCATGTCACGACGGCCTTACGACAGCATCTTGGAGTAGCGTAACGTCGTCGACAGTGACGTCGTGGCGTCGTCGTGTCGTGAGTGCTGACGTTACCTCTGACGTCAAAATCATAAAATTGTCCGCATCTCCACGTAGGTGATTGATGTTGATTGGGGCGAAGCTCTGGTGGTGCTTGTCTGCGTAGACGCTGAGCCGCAGCATGCGGAGCCTTTCGTTCGATTTTCATCCATGTCAGAAAGAGAATGTGTGGTATGGAACGCGGTTATATACGCATTTGACCGCAGCGCCCTCTAGTCTATAAACGTCGAGCCAATGCAAGCAAAGTTTAACGCGATTATATACGGTATTTGACCGCAGCGCCCTAATAGATGTTGAGTGGCTAAAGCAACGTTTCATCTATGACATCCCCAGCTCTTGAGTTACTACCACATCTCAGAGCCTCCTACTCGTCCCACAGTCGTGGCCGAGTGGTTAAGGCGATGGATTAGAAATCCATTGGGGTCTCCTGCACAGGTTCGAATCCTGTCAACTGCGCAGACTTTCTTTTCAACTTTTTTTTTCGTCTTTTTTTATCGTTTTTTTTTTGCCCTGCACGAGCACGTGAGCTCACGAGCAGGAGCACGAGCAGCGGCGTAGACTTTCCATTTTCCCGGGGGGGGTGGCAGGCTGAGAAGTTCTCCGGGGGGGAATTGGCAGCTTCCAATCTCCAGAACTGAGATTGAAGCTAACGCAAGCACGCTGGGATTCCCATTTCCCACGTATTTTGTCAATAAAGGCAACGTGGGCGTTATTTTGTTTACATCCTACTACTAGAAGCTCGTTACATGGCACGTAAACAGCGTCTCGGAAATAATAGTAATAATAATAATAATAATGGTTTATTTACCAGTGCCCACAAACAACTTAGCGTTCTATTGTGTGGTGCACAAACATGGGTGAAGTATTATACATTTAAGACAAAATACAAATTATCAAAGACAAACTAACAACAAACACAAGCAAAAAAAAAAAGATCAAGGCTTGCTCGAGGGCCTCTGCCCCCCCTGGATCCCACCAGGGGGCGGCAGGAGCCCCGTTGCCCCCCATAGTCTACGCCTATGAGCACGAGCACCAGACGCCGGAGCTACGGACATCTACGGACATGGCTAGGGGTATCCACACGAAGGAGAAATCCGACACTTTCCTCCGCGGAGCGCGCATCACGTGCGGCATACGTCATCCCTTTTGACGCCTGGCGGCGCCGTATCCTCCGTGGCGGAGGCGAGGAGGCTTCGTGCTGTCAGCACGAAAGCTCCGCAGGTGCACGCGGCGGAGCCGGGGACGGAGTTTCCTTGGTTGTTGACGTCACGACATCCGTCCGCGGAGTTCTCCTTCGCCCCTAAAAAAATACAATAGAGTCCCTAAGGGGCTATATCGCCCATATGACCTTGACCTGTGTCGTCTCTTGGTTGCAGCGAAGGTGGCGCTGCGATCAAAGTGGCTTGGTCTCCACCTGATCGCTTTCCATGTTTTGAGGTGCAACTGAAAAGCATGAGGAGGGCCTATAGCTCGTGCTCGTCCCACTCGTACCTTCTAGTACACTGGTGGAGGCATCTGGCCCTTTTTGTCCCACACTTTTAATTTCTTTTTTTTTTTTGTTCAGAAGCGCGTGAAAGAGCTTGTCCCTGCACGCGTTTGCGGCGCTGACTGTGTTATGGCGACATTTTGTTCTCGTCAATTTCTTCGTATTTTCCTCTTGAGCGCGTGCAGTCGGCATCGGGTTCTAGAAAGGGTGGCATCACCCTGAACAGAAGGACATTGAGGCATCCTAGTAGTACCTGATGCGCACTGTACGCGCTTTATGAAAACAAAAAGCCAATAAAAAAGACCGTTGTAGCACTGTCAAAGCCGACAGCTCATGCCGGGAAATGCGCTTTTACGCGCTTTAAAAAAGACAAAGAAAAAGAAACAAGCGTTCGGAACAAATGATCAAATGTCTATTTTGTTCTGAACGTTTTTTTCATACACTCCATGGTGCGGGAACGCGACGCCGACTCCCAACGACTCCGCCGTAACTTGTCCCAGCTATCGCTTTGACCCTGCTGTGGATTAACTGTTCAATAGGGAGCTTTCGTAGAACGTTTACGGTGTGCCACAAACGTTCTCCACAACCCTCTTCGAGATCAGGGACTCTGCAGCAGCTTCGAGTATTTGGCAGCTGTGCCAAATACTCGACAAAAGTATTTAAGATAAGATACTAAAGATCCATTTCAAAATGTATTAAAAGTAGTATTTAAGTTAGGTTTACTAACTATCTTGAGTAGAGTACAAATACTTTGCAAAAGTGATTGAATTACATTTGAAGATACTCGACAACTAGGTTGTAAGGTGGTAATATAAGCATAAAAATGTCAAACGGTGTGCTCTACTTGTGATGACTTTGCTGAAATCGCGTTCTGCTGTGATCTTTATGACTTCTCAGGAGCGACTTAGCTGCTGCGATCGAAGTTTACTTTGAAATAATTCGCGATATGCCACACAATGGGTACCTAAAGATTTTAGGAACATAGGAGACTCACCTATTGTAGGCATGGCAATCAGTGCGTTAGTTTAGCGGCAGGCTCGGCTCATGACGCCTTCCGCAATTAGTTCGTAATATGCTTTGATGCGATTCGGCGGACTTGACACATAGTCCGCCATTGCATCAAAGTAACAGCCGAACTGGAAGTTGATCAAGCAGCCAGACTTGATGAAGAGTACTGTTGGGACCCTGTGGTTGTCCGGGAACTTGGTGTGCGGCAGGGAGATGAGCCAGGCAGGAACACATCAGGAAGCCGGACTCGGGAAGAACCAGAGACGGGAGGGGTGTCTCTTATATATAACTCTTGTACATATGCGGGCGGCTAGTACCATCAACGGGAGAACACCAGAGAACACTCGAGAACACCAAGAGAACACTCGAGAACACAAAGCAGCAGCTGCCTGCTGTCCTTTTATAATGTCAGATTTCCCCACATCCCTAGTAGGAATCCCCATCGTCCTCGCCTTGACCAAAACGGCGTGGGTCAGTCTTTAGGGAGTTTGTGAATAGCGCACGCTAAAGCTTTGCGTGCGCAAAGAATAGCGTCGTCGCCACTGCGCATGCTCCGAACGCAAACCAGGTTTTGCGCTTTGCGTGCGCAATTTTAGCGTGCGCTATTTCTCGGAAATAGCGTGCGTACGCAAAGAGTCTTTGCGCTTCTCCAAGGAGGATTCGTGATGAGAAGTTGGCTAAAGCCAAGACGAGCAGAGTTAAAAAAAATGGCGGCTCCCAGGATTACGTCGGCGGCTGCTTCGGCGGCGTCGTGAGTGCGACGTCGGCGGCATCCTCGCGACTGCGATTTTCAATACGGAACGACATTGTACTCGGTTTGGCAACGATCACCGGCACCTTGATGCTTTCGACGCGCGAACATTTCTCGGCGAAGGTACGATGTGGGAAGGTCAGTACATGAGACCTCTCTTGCCGAGGCGACGCAAGCGGACACGACCGGTCAACCGCTCGCGTCGCATTCTCATGTTTAAACAAATCTAAAATGCTACTCTGGACCAAAAACTTTTTTTTCCCTAAAGTTACAGCATTTCGTGCGTGAAATAAAAATTGTGACTGTATCTTGGTGGCGTCGCAAGCGCGAGATGCTTGGGATTTTGCGTCGCGACGGAGAAACGCTATTCTAAAACTCTCTTGCGTCGCGTGCGCTAATACAAGCGCTAAATTTAGCGCTAGCGTGCGCTAAAATTGCGTACGTTATTCTAAAACTCCCTTTGTCACGTTCAGGCACGCCCCTTCCCTCTCCCTCACACACTGCTACACGCGTCACGCACTCCGTGGGCCAGACGTCCTTGGTCGGTCCCCGGCGCCGTCGAAGTCCGGATGGGGCAAAGACATAATTACCCCCAGGTGCAGATTCTTGGTTTTCGCGAACTAAGGAGATAATCCCAACAGCGCGTTAAGCTGGGAAAAGGGCGCAAAGCCCCCTCCTTTGTCCAGGGCGTCCCAAGACTGTCGATGGCGCCGTGCTTCGAGGCGAGACAGAAGCAGCAAAGGGAGGGGCCGGAAGTAGGGACGCGCCGGTCAACTCGATGATACCCTTTCACCGAGGTGCGTTGGCGACCTCATGTCGCCTTTCGCTTCGTTTCCGGGCACAGCTGACCGGAGCCACGTGGCGACGATACTCAAGGCGGTCACCGGCGCCGGTCGGATTAGTTAGGAAGGTCGTTTCCAGGGGCCTTTCGCAACAGCTCCTCCGCCGCCAGGAAGAGTGTCTTGAGGGGGAGCAGTCCACACTGGTCCCCTGAAAGACGCGGTCTCACGGCTGGGCTGGCAACTGAGGTCCAGGCTGGAGTCCACACTGGGAAGTGGCAGTAACAAAACCCACAACACCGAACCACACTCCGCGCAGGCAAGCGCCCAGCCCCCAATCTCTCCAATCCGCCAGACCAAAACAAACAACAACAAAATGCCTCGCGAAAGTTCCGTACTATTCTGTCAAAGAAGAAACACACGCACAAAGAAACTTATTTCTTCCGACAGGTTGCTCTAGCGAAAGAAACTTTTGCAGACTAATAAAAGCCCTCTAACGCTCAACCTAAAATAAAACGGACTCCCGTGAAAACAAAACCACATTACAAACCGTAACGTAACTCCCATAGGGCATATCCCTATTAAATTCGAGCACGTCCTCCATAATGCAAACTCTACTGAGGAGAAAACCGCTTTAAAGGAACTTTACCGCCAACACAGCGAGCTAAAGCCGAACGACGACGCAAAACTCGGACTCCCGAAAAAGAAAAGCTAATAACCTTGCCGAATAACCTAGTCGACTCAATTACACTAAAAAACACGTTTAGCCCTTCCTTTTCGCTCGAAAGTCCTTCTTTGCATCTAACCCACGCCCAGTTTGTCCTTGGCCTCACTCGAACTGTTCAAGTTCTTCTCCTTGGACTTGCGTGCAGGCGCGAAGCTGCAGTCCCGGAGATCTCCCTTGGTTTCCCCGTCCGACGTGATGCCTGGCTGAACCACGGGCGATGAGCTCTGCCTCCGTTTGGAACCTCGTTGCGTCGTTCCAGGCTCGTTGTTGCCTCGTCCAGGCTCCTTGCTCGCACTTGAGCTGTGGGTCCGTGGCTCGTTGGGATGGGGGTCCTGGAGTTTTCCCCTCCCAGCCACGAGGACCGCTTCTTCTTCTTGAAGTGGCGCTGGTCGCGCTTCCCTGGACGCTTTTTGCAGGGAGCGTCGCTGCCAGATCGTACGACGCTGATCCGGCGCTGCCGCTTCCTCATGGGTCTCGGTCGCTGGCTCGTGACGACATCCGAGTTCTTGGTCTCAGGTCCACCTTGCCGCGGACACGACGATGTCTTCAGGTGCACTTGCGTCAGGTCTGCTTTGTCCCGCCCGGGCTCCATCGTGACTCCGGAGGGTCCCTTGCCCGCGCAGCCGCCGCCGGTTGCAGGTCCCCTGGGAAGGCCGGCTTGGGGTCTCCCGTCCTCCAACCTCGATGGCGACTCGCTGCGGGACGTGTACTCGTCGATGTCCTCCTTGCGCCTGGACTCCGTGAATGGTCTGGAGTCCGGGCTCCGCAACCGCACCAGGCAGGAGTGGTTGATCTCGTCGAACGAAATCTCAATCACCTCCCTCCTGGTGGGCCGCTTGGACTCCTGCGACGGCACCGTGGGCTTGGTCATAAAGCCGCACGGGTGCCGATCAGAGCGGTCAGGATCCTGGCTTGTTTGCTGGACCGCTGTTTGTTGCATTTCGGCGCCGCTCTCCATGAGCTGGCTGGACTCCCCGGCGTCGTCTTTGTCTTGGCGTCGCCTTCGTCCTCCGGGAAGTCGTAGCTGGACGCCCGAAGAGCCTTCTCTTCTTTTTCCCGCCGCTCGGGCGTCGGGTCGGTCTTGTGCTGAACGGCGTCGGTCTTGCGTGGAACAGCGTCGGTCGTGTCGGAGGAAACAAGCTGGTTTCCGGTCACCTCTGTGTCCCCAGCTTCAGTTTTCTTCTTTCCTGACACACCACTTCTGTCGCTGCTTCCACGTCACTTTCACCGTCCCGCCGCTCGGGGTTTGGGTCGGGCTTGCGAAGAACGGCGACGGTCGTGTCGGGAGAAAGACGCTGGTTTTCGGTCACCTCTGTGTCCCCAGCTCCCACTTTCTCCTTTCCCTGACACGCCTTTCCTGTCACCCCTTCAACGCCTGTTGTCGCCCGACGAAGAGCCTCTAACTCCCGCGCTTTCTTCGCGAGCTCGAGCTGCTCGAACTCGTAGTCGAGCCGCTCCATTTCACGCTTGTACTCGCGTTTCTCGAGCTCCCATCTCTCACACTGGAGAGCCTCCTCGCGTTTCTTTCTAGCCCTTTCGCGAGCCTCCTCGTCGGCCCGCTTTTTGCGTTCCTCCCGTTCCCTTTCGCGAACCTCCTGTTCCCTTTCGCGAGCCTCCTGTTCCCTTTCGCGAGCCTCCTGTTCCTTCCGCGAACTTCCTCCAGAGCCTCAGTGAACTCCTCAACGCTGACGTCTTCGGCCTGAAGGAGTTCTATAATGTGCGGCTTTCTTTTTGTCTGCCCCAAATCGATTCCCAATTCGGTACAGACTTGTACCAACTCGCACAAGCGGAATGCCTCCAGACTCATGATCTAGCTTGTGTTGGCCCTCTTTCTCACAAAATGCTCGCGTCAGAACGGTCACACAGTCCTTCTAACAACGACTATCTCCAACCCCCATAGGCAAAACTTAGAGCTAATGGGTCTGGCAGATTGAGAAAGAAAGGGCCGGGCACTCACCCACACAAGAAGTCATGGTCCGGCGAAGTCGATCCCGCCGCTGCCATCCAGTTGTTGGGACCGAGCGGTTGTCCGGGAACTTTGGTGTGCGGCAGGGAGCCGAGCCAGGGCAGGAACTCATCAGGAAGCCGGACTCGGGAAGGACCAGGGAGCAGGAGGGGTGTCTCTTATATATAACTCTTTATATACATATGAACAGGTTACATCCTCAACGGGAGAACACCAGAGAACACTCGAGAACACCAGAGAACACACAAGCAGCAGCCGCCTGCTGCTGCTTTTATAACGTCACTTTTCCCCACATCCCTAGTAGGGAATCCCTATCGTCCCTGCCTTGACCAAAACGGCGTGGTCAGTCTTCGTCACGTTCAGGCACGCCCCTTCCCTCTCCCTCACACACTGCTACACGCGTCACGCACTCCGTGGGCCAGACGTCCTTGGTCGGTCCCCGGCGCCGTCGAAGTCCGGATGGGGCAAAGACATAATTACCCCCAGGTGCAGATTCTTGGTTTTCGCGAACTAAGGAGATAATCCCAACAGCGCGTTAAGCTGGGAAAAGGGCGCAAAGCCCCTCCTTTGTCCAGGGCGTCCCAAGACTGTCGATGGCGCCGTGCTTCGAGGCGAGACAGAAGCAGCAAAGGGAGGGGCCGGAAGTAGGGACGCGCCGGTCAACTCGATGATACCCTTTCACCGAGGTGCGTTGGCGACCTCATGTCGCCTTTCGCTTCGTTTCCGGGCACAGCTGACCGGAGCCACGTGGCGACGATACTCAAGGCGGTCACCGGCGCCGGTCGGATTAGTTAAAGAAGGTCGTTTCCAGGAGCCTTTCGCAACAGTACGCGAGTGAATGACAAACATGCACACGCAGGACAAACATCGGCTAGAGGACAGCAGCCTCTGCCGCTGATCAACCACCAAGAGCGAGTATTTTGTCTACCCAGTCAAGGGCAAGGAAGAGTGCCTGTGCCTTCAAACTGTCAAAAAATATTAGGAAGGTAAAGAGGGAAACACTGGTAGCACAGGCGAGTGTCCCCGAAACCGTTTTCACTCCTTGGCTCCACCTGGCGGAAAGCTGGGTTTAAAGAATTCTGAGAATGATGTCTGAGCCAAATGTTTGAGTCGTTGATAAACGGGCAAGAACTAATTCACAAGGAAATAGCTGACCTGAAAATCCAACAGTCCGGCACTGATAAATCAGTTACTGAAGTGCTGTCAAGAATTGCAGAAGTAGACAAGGTGTTGCTTGAGTTAAAAGTTAAATCACTGGAGGTGGATGCACTTAAGAAGACCATTAACAAGCTAGAGGAGACAATAACACTACAAAATGCGAAGCTTGCTAATTTAGAGGACCGGAGTCGACGTTCTAATCTTGTTATTTTCGGAGTAGCAGACGCACCAGATGAGTCCGAGCAGGACTTGAGAGGCAAGGTTGTCGAAAATATTTTTTCAAGGCGACTAGGAGTCTCTTGCACCTCTGTTCAAAGAATTCATCGCCTAGGAAAACGCGTGGGAAAACGGCCGATTATTCTGTGTCTCCAAGACTACAAAGAAAAGGTAGAAATCCTGCGTAATGCGAAGAAACTTAAAGGTACCAACGTTTACATCCAGAACGATTATTCTCAGGAAACGCTCAACAAAAGAAGACTGCTATGGAATAGTGCGAGCGTCGAGAGAACGAATAAACTAAAAGTATTTCTCGTAAACGACAAACTACGAATTGGCAATGACCTTTTTGCTTGGGATGAATCTTCAAATGCACGAGTAAAGGTTGCCACTGCCAATGAAGCTCCTGTTGGTGAATGACGAGAACCATTACCTGTTTCTAAACAATTTTGTCTCCTGAACATGAATGCGCGAAGTATAGTAAATAAAGCAGAATGGTTTGAACTCGTTCTTCTCAATTATGACCCCCATGTCACTGTGATCACTGAAACGTGGCTTAATGACTCTGTGTCTGATGCTGAAATTTTTCCGGAATCCCATCAAGTGTTTCGTAGGGACCGTCCCTCTCGTGGCGGCGGTGTAGCGGTTGTAATAAAGCCGTCTATTTCTGCTATAGTATTAGATCAGATTAGTGATCACGAAAGTCTAATACTTCGTCTTACTGTTTGGGGCCATAAAATTATACTTTGCGCCGTATATAGATCCCCTTCCGCTAGTCCAGACTACTTAAATCGGCTATACGATGACCTATTAAAATACAGAGGCGAGCAAATTATTCTGGTTGGCGATTTTAATCTCCCCCATATCGACTGGCTGCGATTATCTAGCTCTCCCGGTGATGGCATCGTGTTCGACATGATGCTCGCATGTGATTTAACCCAAGTCGTTCAAGATTTTACACGGGAAAGTGGTTCCAGTCGCTCGATTTTGGACCTTATCTTTGTCAGTCGCGCTTTTGTTGATTATACCGTAAATCTCGAAGAGAGTGAGTCGGATCACAAATTAGTGCTTTTTTACTGTCATCTGAACCGCCACTCACAAAGGAAAAGGGTTACTTTAACTGTGAAGGATTTTTCAAGGTCCAATGATGAAAGTGTATTGGATTATCTTGATTTTTGTTTCAGCGACTTTATTGAAGACAATGTAACTTTGCTGTGGGAGAAGTTCGTTTATATGTGTAACTATTGTTTAGAAAGCTTCATACCGGATCGGCGTAAATGCACGGGACGTAGGAAGCCTTGGATAAACCGCGAAATAATTCACCTTTCCCGTCGGATCAAAAGGTTTAAAAGAGCTCGTAAACCTGGAAACGTACAAGGTTTACAGGATGAAATGACAAGGCAGGTCAAGGAATCTAGAAATAAATATTTTTCGTGCACTCTTCTTAACTTCTTGAGACATGATCCTGCAAAATTTTGGAATTATCTCTCAGAAAGTACAAAGCCTGTCGACCAGATAAAGGTTAACGACGTGGCTATCACTGATAAAAAACAAATTGCTGAAGAGTTCAATTTATATTTCCAATCTGTGTTTTCTGATTTAGATACGTACACCCCCGTTGCTACTAATACCGCACTGAACCCCGATTTTATCTCGTTTCGCGGTGTGTTTGTTATGTTACTAAACTTGAAAACTAAGTCTAGTTGTGGGCCTGATAAAATCCCAAACGCCTTCCTGCGTCGATATGCAGAATCGCTTGCACGTTTTCTCACTGTCATTTTTCGCGCTTCTTTTAGTTCTTGTGTTCTGCCTAGTGACTGGCGAACCGCACGTGTCGTTCCCATTCATAAAAAGGGTGATCGTTCAGAAGTCAGTAATTATCGTCCTATTTCTATTACGAGTACTTCGTGCAAACTGATGGAGCATATTGTGAGTAATTATGTTCGAGATTTCTTAGAAGAAAGAAACTTGCTTACACCATTTCAGCACGGGTTCCGAAGGGGTTTATCTACCATTACGCAACTTGTCACCACAGTTCATGATTTTGCTGCTACTTTAGACAAATCTGGCCAGGTCGATATTATTTTTTTGGACTTTAGCAAAGCCTTTGATAAGGTTCCACACGGCAAACTTCTTTATAAATTAGAGTGTCTTGGAATACCGTCTCAGATTGTCAATTGGATAGGTTCGTACTTGTCTGATCGCAGCCAGTTTGTCGACATTGGAGGTCATGCTTCCGGTATTCTGGGTGTTTCCTCGGGTGTTCCTCAGGGCAGTGTGCTTGGCCCGTTGTTGTTTTTAACGTATATAAATGATATCGTCTCAGTTGTTAGCCCAGATGTAAATATTCGTTTATTCGCCGATGATTGTATTTTGTTCAAAAGGATATCCACAGTTGCAGACCAAATCTCACTGAATTCTTCCCTCGCCTCTATCTGCAATTGGTGCCGCGCATGGGAAATGCAGCTAAATTTTACGAAAACAGTTCATTTACGTATAACAAGGAAAGTGAAGCCACTGAAGTTCACTTATCAATTAAACAATGATGTAATATCTGATGTTACTGAATACAAATATCTCGGCGTAACCATATCCCACGATCTCCGTTGGTCACAACACATTCAAAACATCTGTTCCTCCGCATCTCGTAAATTGGGCTTGTTACGTCGGAAACTTAGAAGCGCTGCCCCTTCCGTTAAATTACAAGCATATAACTCCTTGGTCCGACCAAAGTTAGAATATGCTGGCATAGTATGGGACCCGAATACCAAAAAGGATGCGTCACAGCTTGAGATGGTTCAGAGGAGAGCTATTCGCTTCATCTATGGAAAGTATAATCGGCTAGATTCCCCATCTTCATTAATGATAGCCAACAATATATCATCACTCCAGCATCGTCGAAAAACTGCGAGACTAAAATTTTTGTCTTTGCTTTATCATAACAGACTCCGCATTGAATCAAGCCTATATTTATCCCCATCATCATCTAGGGAAACTAGGCACCATCATCAGTATTCCCTGGTACCAATATTCGCTCGAACTAACATTTTTAAGTATTCCTTCTTCCCGCGCACTATTACGGATTGGAACGCCCTCCCTCGTGACATTTTTTTTGCCCCCGACTTCAATGGTGCTCTTGAGAGTCACACCTTTTGATTGTTCTCCTTTCCTGGTGTTTTTACATGATTTTTTTTATTGTTTATTAGGCGTTGATTAGGAATGTTTATTATGCTGATGGCGTTCATGTGTATATATGTCGTTGCATAAGCAATATATATGGTTGCCATGTGTTTCTTGTTTTTCATATGTATAGTTTTGTTGTTTGTATGTACCCCACACCTGCAGGGGCCTGTTCAAGGCCTGCAGTATGTCTAAATAAAATATAAATAAAAAAAGAACGTGCGCATTCGAAAAAAGGTGAAAAAAAAAAACGCGTTCGAACGATGGGAGCGGAAGGTAAGACACAAAAGGCACATAAGGAGCTCTGGGAAAGCTCAGTCTAGGGTCACTGCAGCTCAATTAAGCCAGCAGAACCCTAGCTTCTAAATTTGGTCAAGGGAGTGTTCGCGCTCACTTAAAAAACGTGCTCGCGCATTTTGATACCACAACCTTCTGAACCAGCGATTTCCGAAAATGGTACATTTTGACCGTACCAAGCGTTGGCGCAAAATCTTCCGCTGACGGAACCACTCTAGCTTCCAGACCAAAGGTGTAAAATCCCGATGACGTCACCAGCACTTTGCTATAAACTTTACCGTTTGCTTTGTTCTTAAAGCTCCAAGCGTAAATGCCCTAAAAAATAAAATAAACGCACAGGGGGACACATAAAGGTGGGCGTATTTGGGGCTATCCATTTGGTCTTTTTTTGGCATTCGGAGACTGCGTTTTGCTCTTGCCTTGTTACCTGTCCTGTGTTTGGTCGCTTGCCTTCAAATCTGCAATCTGTTCAGCTTTGCCCTGGAGTCTGACGATCCAAAGATTTGTAGATTGTTTCCGGTGACAACTATTTTTGAATGTTGAAAAATGTATTTGAGATACAGAAAACAAGATATTGAGAAATGCAGTTAAGATAAAGTAATAAATCCTCCAAACAAATTGTATTTGCAAGATACCGAAATACTACTAAAAGTATTTAAAATACAGTATCTTGAGTCGAGTACTTAAGATAGGTACATAACTGCTCTGCAGGTAAAGCTAGCGACGCGCATGCGCAGTAGTGGCGTCTTCGTTCGGAGGGCGTAGCGGAGGTGGGAAAACAACCTACAAAACACCCTAATGTTTTTTTATCTTCTCCGTACCGGTATGTTTTGTTCCCGAAAGTATGGTGTCGAAGTTTCTGCGGTGACAGAAGCACCAGAGCTGCGATCACATATAACTTGATGCCGCATCGCATTCTCTTTTCCTACAGCGTTTGACACAATAGTGGAGCGAAGGGGCGATTTGTTTTAATATATTCAAGCAGAAATACTTGTCCCCCATGAAAATCGAGACCCATGGTTGGTAAAACAAGATTTATTTATTTATTTATTTACATATCTCTAAAGGCTCCAAAAAAGGTAACTTTGTTTTATTAAAGAGACAGGAAATACATTTTGGGTTGGACATGAATTTAGATTGAGACTTTACTAATCTCATATCGTTTAGTAGGTCAAAAGAAGAAGGTAGGAAGTAAAAAAATCGCTTTTCGGTCCTAAACTTGCTAAAAGAGAGTCCCACTTCTCTTGAGCTGGCCTTAGAGATGTCGGGATCACGTCAGTTCAACATGTAGTTCTAGGCGAGACAGTTGTCGTCACTACCTGTCAAGGTTCTTGGTATTACATTATAAAATGAGGCTTTGCGACATCCACAAGGCGCTTTTGCTAATCGTTTAATTTGTTTTAAAGTTAATTTTCGTGTCTTTTTTAACAAGATATTAGTCTGTCCGTGGTCATTCTGCTCATTTGAACACGTATAGACCAAAAACTAAGCGACGCAATTCCGTGTAGTATCCTTTAAAGCGCATCGTCCCTATGCTGCGCGAAAGGAAAACAAAAACGCTAAAAAATTCTTATGAGACGAGATAAACTTGCAGCGTCGCAGTCTAACGCGCGTAGAAGGGCTTGAGTCGAACGACGAGGATTACTTCAGGTCGTGGCTGGCAGCGTCGAGTTCTGTCGGGGAGTATCTCGTAGTTCAAGCCCCCAGGCGGCGAATGACCTTGTGGGGTCCGAAGTCGCGTTTCAATAGTTTTTCGGTGAGGTCGCGGCAGAGAATGGGCGTCCACGCCCACATCATGTCTCCGGGCAGGAACTCCACGTCGCGATGACGAAGATTTGTACCGGCCACCGTCCACGCGTTGTGGGTTCTTTATCCGAAGGCGGGCTAGCTGGCGTACCTCTTCTGCCCGTTGGGTATCCAGCTGGGCGTAGTCGGTGCCGTCGTCTGTCGGGTCGTGGGGCAGCATGGCATCGAGCATCGTCGTCGCCTTCCTGCCATGCACGAGCTGAAAAGGTGTAATCCCAGTGGTTTCTTGAACCGCCGTGTTGTACGCAAACGTGACGTAGGGCAATACCTCATCACACGTCTTGTGTTCCACGTCCACGTACACATCGCGACACTGTTAGCGCGAACACGACATCGGCGCATTTTCGCATTTTACTTCTAAATAGCAGTAGCTAGCACCAAATGTTTTCGCTCACATTAAAGAACTAAATGAGCTCTTTCCGTAGCAATAATAACTTGGATGACATCCCTTGGTTTCAAAAAGAACTGGAAAAACCGGCGATCGCTTGTTCGCGCTAACAGTGTCGCGCTCTGTACATCGAGATCATGTCGGCGATGGTCTTGCTTAATCGCTACGTCAGCCCGTTCGTCTGCGGGTGGTATGCTGTAGTTCGACGGTGGTCGGTATGGCTCAGGCGGAGTATCTCTTGGGTAAGTTGCGCCATGAACGATGACCCTCGGTCCGTAATCATGACTTGGGAGCACCGTTTCGTAATGACCATAGACTCGACGAAGAACTTGGCTACTTCTACAGCGCTTCCCGACAGGAGTACTTTTTTCTCGGCGTACCCGCTAAGATGATCAGTTGCCACGATTATCCAACAGTTTCTCTTCGTGGACGGCGGGAAAGGTACAAGTAAATCTCTTCCAATCTTCTGGAACGGTGCAGTTGGAGCAGTGATCGGCTGCAGGAGGCCCGCCAGCTTTGTCGGCGGTTTCTTCCGTCCGCTGGCTCTCGTGGCACGATTGTGCGTAGACGAGGACAGTCTTCGGGAGCTTGGGCTAGCAGTGCTTCTTTCGAATCCTCGCGACGAGTCCTGCTGTAGCCAAGGGGACCAGATCTTGGGTCGTCGTGGCAGACTTGGAAGATCTCTTCTTGAAAACTAGTAGGAATTACCAAGAGACACGTCGAGTTGCTGTCCCCGAAGTTCTTTTTGTAGAAAATAACTCGCTGGACGGTGAATCTTGGCGGGCGCAGCGTAGAAGGCTCGGGGAATCGTGCCTCCTCGTCCCTCCAAGTGGTCGATCAGTGCGCGCAGCTCAATATCGTCCCGCTGGAGCGCCTCAGCCAAGCCGTTAATGCTCACTGCGCAAGAAAGTGATCGTCATCGTCGTCATCGTCGTCGTCTTCGGCGGAGCTGGTAGCTGACACGACAGGGGCTCTGGACAGGCAGTCGGCGTCGCTGTGATATCGGCCTGACTTGTAGACCACGGTGCATGTCGTACTCTTGCAGTCGTACGCTCCATCCAGCAAGGCGTCCCGATGATTCCTTCAGGCTCGCTAACCAGAATAGCGAGTGGTGGTTCGATGATCGCTCGCAAAGGGCTCCCGAATAAGTACGGGCGGAATTTAGTGGTGTGCCCAGACGACGCAATACATTCCTTCTTGGTCATCGAGTAATTTCGTTCTGCTATCGACTACGTCCGACTAGCTGTAGGTGATCACGCGCCTTGTACCCTCTTGTCGTTGGACTAAGTACCGTCCGAGTCCTGTATTGCCGGCGTCCGTGTGAACTTCTGTTTCAGCTTACTGGTCAAAGTGGTCAAGAATGGGTGGTGACTGGAGTCGTCACTTCAGCTCGTCGAATGCTTGTTATTCTTCTCCCCATCCGAAGTTCACGGTGTCTTTCGTGAGGTGCGTGAGCTGCACAGAAAGCGTGTCGAAATCCCAAACGAAGCACCTGTAGTACATGCAAATTTCCAAGAATCCTCGGACGGCCTTTTTGTCGGCGTGCGGTGGAAATGCCGCTGCGGCGCGAAGTCTTCTCAGGTGCCAGGGCGAACACCTTCGTTGCTCACAACATGGCCTCGGAACTTCAGTTCGTGGTACGTGAACCAGAACTTCGTCGGCTTGAGGGTGGAGTCCGGCGGTCCTGATAGCCTGAAGAACGGCCCAAAGGCGTCAGCAAAGTGCTCGTCGAAGTTGTCCAAGAAGACCATTGACGTCGTCGAGATGAACGAGACAGATCTGCGCATTTGAGACCTGCCAGCACGGTGTCCACGACAGGCTGGAAAGTTGCAGGCGTCCGCGCACGCTCCGAAAGGCATCACCTTGAGACTCGTAGGTTCATCGGGCGTGACGAAAGCAGTGTTCTGTTGGTCCCGTTCGTCGACTTCAGATCTTCCAGTAGCCACTCTCCAGGTCCATCAACGAGAGGCATTGGGAGTGGCGTAGCCGATTCAGGCTGTGCTCGTCGATTCAGGAAGCGTTTACACGTCTTTCTTCGTCTCGCGTTAAGCCGCCATTAATCTATCCAGAATCGAAGCGTTCAGTCCTTCCTTTTCACCATTACCACCGGGGAGACCCATGGTCTGCTTGAAGGCTGGATGATGTTTTCGTTGAGAGTTTCTTGCTCTTGTTCGTGAATGGTCTCTCTTTCCTTTGGGGAGACCCGGTACGGCGGCCGATGCAGAGGGAGTGCTTCGTCGTTGGAAATGATGCAATGTTTCGTCACTGTTATTTGGCGCACTTTAGACTTCGTCGCAAAGCAGTCGCTGAATTCGGTGAGGAGGTCTTCGAGATATCGTCGTTCCGTGGCAATGAGCTTGGGGTCAATATCAAGCTGCGCCGGCGGCGTACTGTACGGCTCGAGATGGCGAGGGCTCATCGGGGATCGTGGCGATTTCGGCGGCGTTCGGAGTTCCTCGACGTGGCCTACAGCGGCACATTTTGTAAGGTGCTGTGCCTCCTGTCGAAAGTTTGTCACGAGAACCGCAGTGCGTCCATCCTGCAGCTTCATTACGGCCCTTCGAAAGCCTATTCTTCTTCCGAGAAGCAGCTGGATGTTGTCTTCCAGAAGAACTTCTCCGCAGGCGACTGCATCGGTCAAACCGGGAACAAGAGCACTCAATCGTGGCGGCAAGAGCACGTGGTCTGCAATGACTGTGACGGCTGCTGGCGTCGTTTTAGGTCCCTCCGGAGTAAGGACATGCTTTCGCAGCGTCAACCTGTTTGTCCCATGGTTGATCACGGCACCGCACTCACACAGGAAGTCCATGACAAGGATGACGTCTCTCGAACTGTCCATGAGGACGACGAATTTCACTGGACATATCTCTCCGTGGATATCCACGCGTGCAGTGCACCTTCCCACTGGTGTGTTGAGATGTCCGCCGGTGGTTCGTATTTGCAGGCCATCCCCCGGCGTCATCACTTTACGAAGGCTGCGAGAGAGCTTCCCACTCAAAACGGAATAGTTTGCTCCGGTGTGGATGTGTGCCGTTGCGTCGTGGCCGTCGATGGTAACGTCGAGGTTATTCGACACCGTCGCAGAAGTGCCGTTCCGGTGTGTGTCGTCGCTTGTGTGGGAGCCCTCCGACGTTTGTGGATGATATTGGCGTCGTTCGTCCTCGGTAATACCACCTCCCTGTATTTCCGCACTTACTTTTCTTGGCGTGGCAGGGGAGAACTACGGTGAGGCGATGCAGGGCGTCGCAATAAAGGCGAACGAGCTCCTCGGGGTGAAGCGGGAGCAGGACACGGTGGACGGCGAAGATAGTCATTGATGTCTCGTGGAGCCCACTGTACCGTGGGCGCGGGTCGTTCGGGTGGAACCCGCGTAGCCGAAGTTATCGGTAGGGGCATCGGCGATAAATGTGGTCCGCTTCCCCGCAGTGGTAGCACAACGGGCCTCAGTCGGCCGTCCTCCCCACACTCTTAAAAAAAAAGGGTCAGTATGAGTCCTCCCTAAAGGTAGGAACGGTCTTGACACACATGTTCCACCACGGAAGGGGAGAAACTTTCGTCCCTAAAGCAGGGGAGCAAAAGTTCCTCCCGTCGCCTGCATCTCAATATGGCGGCCACGAGTCGAGCAAATCGAGCTCAATAAGGCTTAACGAGAACACGAAGTCTATTGTACGGAGCGAAGGAGCAGCAAATAAAAACGTAACCGAGCTTTCCGCGAACTGTATTTATTTGCGAAGCCGGCTTCCCCCTGCAGGTAAAGAAACTTAACGTTTCGAAAGCATGCAGTCACTCAGTCGTCTCATCGTCAGCACTGCGACATGTTAAACGGAGACAACCGGCACCCAGTTCGCGCACTTTGTCTTGCCTTTGCTATTCCTCGAGCCACAATTCCTTCGTCAACCGTTGCGTCAACCGCACACCACGAAGGAGTGGTAAACCATTCGCTCACCAAGCCAAAAGCCGCTCTCAAAAAGAAAGCAAATTCGAAGCAGCCTCTTGGCTCGTTTCAGCACGGTTAACACGAAATTATGGCATAGCCGCGTAGCGTAAAAGGAGGTTACATCACTTGCCACCAGATGGAGGGTCAAGTAGATTGTTCACCGCAAGTAGCTAGGCTAGGTGGCGCTAGTTACCGCACAATTCATGTTCTACAAAACATTTTATTTTCTGACGCCACCATTGCGCTTCGGGACCCACTATTTCACACAGGTAGAAACATTAAGCGTTCTACGCGTAGAAGCATCAGCTGAACACACATAGAGCAAAGAGTCATAGTACGAGGCTAGCTGTGGAAGTCAACCATTTCGTCGTTTACCCTGAGACTGGGGGTTTTTAGAAGAGCAAATTGACAGAAAAACAGACGGTCTCAAACTCAGCTACTAGTTTATTTCAACAACCTCCTTATATAGTCCGTTCTCGTCGTCACCAACCAATCACAAACGACCTTGTCCTCTGCACCGAGACTTTACAAGTTCCACACTATCACAAAAGAAGCGGCCACTTCCAACGTTTCCAAGTGAAATGTTCTAGCAGACGATATGGCACACAAAGACTTCCAAACAACGCCAACGTGTCCTCACAATACACAGTACACCTGTCTGTTTTTCAATACAATACAATCAATACAATACACCTGTCGTTTTTCTGTCAATTTTGCTCTTCTAAAACCCCCAGTCTCAGGGTAAACGACGAAATGGTTGACACATAGAGCGCATGCATACATACAAACATCAATACAACAGCATACAAACAGCAATACAACGGCACACTACCCCGTTCACTACTCCCGAGCTCTGCGTTTCCGTCTTTTATACTGGTCGTTTAAAACGTACGGAATTTTTCGGTGACTCCTAAGCAATAAAAAATATTCCCAGCAGGTTGATTTTTTCCCAGCAATGTCATACATCTGAGAGTATTATTAATGGCTCAGGGGATGAATCTCTTATTAAAAAGAAAACGCTGGATCATGCCGTAATTATTTGAAAGCCAATAAATCGAGCCGCTCCAATGCGGTTCCAAGCATGGGTTTGTTTCCCCGCACGGTACTTCCTAGCCAGTATTTCTATTGTAGTGTTGGTTTTTCTATTTGTGCTGCTCGCGCACGGCTGTAATTGGCGTCTTGAATTAATCTGTGTAGAGCGGATATTCACTCAGCTGGAAGTGATGCTTCACAGGCAGAGAGATCGCTTTTCGATCAACTTGAATGCAGTCGAAGCCGCGACTTGCAGCAGGTGTTAACAGAGCCATTTATACTGAGAGAGTTTGGCCTTTTTAAGGATATTTTGACAGTCTGGCAACCACAGCAGCGTAGTCTGACAACCCGGGGATGACTAATTCCGTCCGCCATTTTGTGGCTCTGACTCATAGGAACTCTATGCGATTTATCAGGAATAAAGAAGAGAAAGAAGTAACGCCATTTTGTGTTATCGCGAAATCCGCCAGTTCTAGCGGGCAACAAGCTCCGCCCATTGGCCAAACTCTCTCAGCATAAACGGCTCTGGGTGTTAAGTGTACAGAGCCACCCCGTGGCGAGCTCGAAAACGTCTAGCGCTTATCCCAGCGCGCCACTTGGAGGGCAGTTTCTCCAGGAACCGTAGTATATTTAAACAGCAAAATAAAGGTTAGCTTTTTTTTCGATTTTACCTTTTTATATGCTGAAATTTCATTGTAAATATAGCACTTTCCGTCATTATTTCGTACTGTTCAGTCTTTTTCACCAGAGCGCTATCACTGTCGGGGACCGACAGTCACATTGGCCACTGTACGATAGGAGCTTACCGTTCAGACCAGCGTTCCAACATGATTATCCGCACGTCGATCGACTGCACCTAATTTCTCAAGTGGTCTTAAACTCTTTAATGTAAAGGGGAATGTCATCCCAGACACCCTGCCCCCTCCGACCACGGCCCGATCGGCGGCATCAATGCCCGACAGTTTACGTCATCTCATCTTGTTGCTACT
>JAZHYW010011215.1:0-22472 GCA_037355805.1 Ixodes ricinus | reverse complement strand
TATTATTATTATTATTATTATTATTATTATTATTATTATTATTAAAAGGTGTTCAGCGTAGCAGTCGACATATTGAGTAAGAAATAACGCAAAATGTCTGACGAGACTTTCGAGAGTCAGCTGTTGCTCAAAATACTCAAGGTCAATAAATGAAACAGTGGCAACAATATGAACTTGAATAACCTGCTTCCTTTGTTTCTTAATTGAGGAAAAATATTGTTGAAAGTAACGTCACGAAAGTAACGGATTACTTTTAGGGGTAACGGTCGCTTACTTTTATGGGAGTGTAATTATAATTGTAATAAATTACAATTTAGCCTTGAGTAATTGTAAATGTAATTCCTTACTCTTGTGCAGTAACGTGTACAAGTCTGTCTGATAGTATGCAAATGGACAGAGTTTCTTAGCGCGGAAGCGATTTGCTTCAAAATTCTTAAGATGCGAAGATAAAGAGCGTTTGCTTTGTTTAAAATTTTGTTCTCTTTTTTTATTTGTACAAAAAAGGTTCATGCCGGGCAAGTTAGGCTGGACGCGAAGGCACGATCCATTTCCGCGACAACTTCTCGGCGTTTGAAAAACTCGTCTATGAATTTGTAGCTTCCAAAATGGAATTTCAATCCCCTTCCCCCAATGAGGCCATGGCGCTACCCTTTTGAAAATAAAGTTAATCATCATCATCATCATCATCGAGTTCCTTTCTTGTGAGACCCGCCCCAAAAATGAGCAAAAAACGAGTGTTTCCGAGAACAAGCGTTGTTGGTTGTCGTCACAAGCCATCCCAACTTCTGGCGAACACACGTTAATGTACACACTAAAACAAAAGTGTCATTGTACACTCTTTTGTGCCATATAATGCTCTTCAAAACTTTAGTTCGAAGAACAGCGCACTATATAGTCGAACAGACGATCCCAATTTTTACGAAATTCTGGATAACGGTGCGATATATAACGTATTAAATAGCTAAAGTATGTATCGAAGACCACCGAAAGAAGACATTGAGGTATTGCAGTATGACCGAGAAGCCAGTAACACTTACATTAGCTATTTATATAAGTTGTGCTACACGGCTATTAAGCCTCTCGTGAAAGTTAGTGCCGTCAGATCGACGTCAGTGCGGTCTGCGCCCAGCTCGAAGCTTTGGGGTGTATTATATGGGAAAATGGGTGTAAGAATACACCTTTTTTTCTGAGAATGTACGTTTCGCTATTGCCGAGGTTGCGGCCGCCAACGTTAAAGATGTCTCTAGGCGCCGCCATGTTTTCTTCAGCGCCGAGAACAGCAGCAGAAACGGCCGCAGCCCCCCCCCCCCTCTCCGGCAACGTCTGACACGAGAGCGGCAGCCTTGCGTGCCCTCTCGTCAAGCGGCAACCAATAGCTTTCTAGGAGCCGTTTTGCTGAGCCAATGGGAGAATAGACATTTCTTTCGCGTTTTTTTTGCGGGTACAGACGCCTACCCTAAGAAATGCCTGCGCTTCTACTCAGCCACAAAACACTCAAAGAGCCAATCTGTGCGATCTAGGAAATCATAATGGAACAGCGCGAATTTTTGCAAGGAGAGAGGAAGGAACTAGACAGGACGAGCGCTCGTCCTGTCCAGTTCCTTCCTCTCTCCTTGCCAAAAATTCGCGCTGTTCCATTGTAATTCATACCAACTCGCCCAGTTATCCTGTTTACTAGGAAATCAGCTGAGCGAATGATGCGTTGCATGTTGTCTGTATAATATTAAAATGTTTCTGCCTTCTTCTGTGCGAAAAATGGTAACGCATGCTTTGGCTTACAGCAATTTACGATACGGTGTTCCCATCATTATGGGGTTGCTCCCTCTTCTGGCGTGCAAAAATTGACTCCTTGCTAAGAGGTATTTTAAAAAGTGTTTCGTTTGGCATTCCCAGACGTCTCAAGCGCGTGTATTTTTCATCCTTTTGGGGTCTTTTGGGGGAAACTGTCGTGCTTCGCTATTTTTTGGAATTCTAGCTTTATTACAGCCTACATTGCGCAGCGACCTATGAGGCCATTGCTTCGTTTCCAAATGCCGCGGATCAAAACCAAGTATAGTGAACGCACGAGAGTTTATTACGTTCCGCAAATATTTAACATTCTACCGGAATCCTTTCAAACCATAACTTCGAGGCAAAAGGTCAGGAAGGCATTACGGAATTTAGAGCTGTGAGGTAAAGCTTGGTTGCTGTCATTGTTTTTTATGGTTATCAAAGATTCTTTTTTCTTTTCTTTTTTTTTCCAGCCCTACAAGTTGACCTTGTGATTCCGTGAACGTGTAAATTTTGAAAGTCAAATAACTCTTTCCGCTATTTTTTAGAACGTACCTCACTACAACATATCTTTCTTTTGTATCGCCACATGCCGAGCCAGGTCCACAAGCCCTTGAGGCTTTCATTGGCTCGCTATTGTTACTTTCAAAAACGTATTTTCTTCAAATAGAACTACGTCTTAAGTTCTATGAGGCAGAACATCCGTCTAGACCTCAAAATGAAGTCTGCGCTGTGGCATTGCGCAGTGCAAAGTGCCATGCTTACATTGTGTAATGTCACAGCGCAGACTTCATTCTGAGGTCGAAACAAATGTTCTGCCTCATCATTTGCTGAGCTAATCTCCTAGATCGCAGAGATTCGCTCTTTGAGTGATTAGCGGGTAAGTAGAAGCGCAGGAAATTTTTTAGAGTGTAGAAGGGTGGTGGGAAGGGCTCGTTGCTACCGGTTACTGAAGATTAACATCAGCGAACAACGGTCGAAAACTGTTGAAGAAAACAAAAGACTGGATAGAGACGCTGAAACTCACAACTCAATGTGTCTTCCAAATAAATTTTCTTTCTCCTTTTTGTCGAAGATACATTGTCATTTTCTTCTTCTTCTTCTTTCGAATATGCATTGAGTTGTGAGTTCTCGGCGTCTTTCCTCTCCTCTGTTTTCTTCGACAGTTTCCTATTGTTGTTCGCTGATTTTAATCATGTGTTACAGACGCCGCTGGGTCCGCTCCATAAAAACGTTAATGCTTTCATATTAAAAACAAAATAAAAAACTTTCATCCTTTCCACTCTGTGAAGAAGGAAGACCAGCGGAGCTGTACAATGGAAAGTAATGGTCGGCCGCAAGTCGGCAAGCCAGAGTGGAAAGGCTGCCGCCATCTATGAGCGACGGCGGCAACCAGATAAGTGGCTTGCCGCCGTCGCTCATAGATGGCGGTAGGTGTCCAGAGTTCGGTGTCTTCATTTCTTTGCGGGGGACGCGATGATGGAGGAACTAGCCCTCAACAGCTCCGCTGTAAAAAACTTACAGCTTTTCCACTCTGATGAAGAAGGAAGACCAGCGGAGCTGTACAATGGAAAGTAATGGTCGGCCGCAAGTCGGCAAGCCAGAGTGGAAAGGCTGCCGCCATCTATGAGCGACGGCGGCAACCAGATAAGTGGCTTGGCGCCGTCGCTCATAGATGGCGGTAGGTGTCCAGAGTTCGGTGTCTTCATTTCTTTGTGGGGGACGCGATGATGGAGGAACTAGCCCTCAACAGCTCCGCTGTAAAAAAACTTACAGCTTTTCCACTCTGATGAAGAAGGAAGACCAGCGGAGCTGTACAATGGAAAGTAATGGTCGGCCGCAAGTCGGCAAGCCAGAGTGGAAAGGCTGCCGCCATCTATGAGCGACGGCGGCAACCAGATAAGTGGCTTGCCGCCGTCGCTCATAGATGGCGGTAGGTGTCCAGAGTTCGGTGTCTTCATTTCTTTGTGGGGGACGCGATGATGGAGGAACTAGCCCTCAACAGCTCCGCTGTAAAAAAACTTACAGCTTTTCCACTCTGATGAAGAAGGAAGACCAGCGGAGCTGTACAATGGAAAGTAATGGTCGGCCGCAAGTCGGCAAGCCAGAGTGGAAAGGCTGCCGCCATCTATGAGCGACGGCGGCAACCAGATAAGTGGCTTGGCGCCGTCGCTCATAGATGGCGGTAGGTGTCCAGAGTTCGGTGTCTTCATTTCTTTGTGGGGGACGCGATGATGGAGGAACTAGCCCTCAACAGCTCCGCTGTAAAAAAACTGTACAGCTTTTCCACTCTGATGAAGAAGGAAGACCAGCGGAGCTGTACAATGGAAAGTAATGGTCGGCCGCAAGTCGGCAAGCCAGAGTGGAAAGGCTGCCGCCATCTATGAGCGACGGCGGCAACCAGATAAGTGGCTTGGCGCCGTCGCTCATAGATGGCGGTAGGTGTCCAGAGTTCGGTGTCTTCATTTCTTTGTGGGGGACGCGATGATGGAGGAACTAGCCCTCAACAGCTCCGCTGTAAAAAAACTACAGCTTTTCCACTCTGATGAAGAAGGAAGACCAGCGGAGCTGTACAATGGAAAGTAATGGTCGGCCGCAAGTCGGCAAGCCAGAGTGGAAGGCTGCCGCCATCTGCGAGCGACGGCGGCAACCAGATAAGTGGCTTGGCGCCGTCGCTCATAGATGGCGGTAGGTGTCCAGAGTTCGGTGTCTTCATTTCTTTGCGGGGGACGCGATGATGGAGGAACTAGCCCTCAACAGCTCCGCTGTAAAAAAACTTACAGCTTTTCCACTCTGATGAAGAAGGAAGACCAGCGGAGCTGTACAATGGAAAGTAATGGTCGGCCGCAAGTCGGCAAGCCAGAGTGGAAGAGGTTGCCGCCATCTATGAGCGACGGCGGCAACCAGATACGTGGCTTGCCGCCGTCGCTCATAGATGGCGGTAGGTGTCCAGAGTTCGGTGTCTTCATTTCTTTGCGGGGGACGCGATAATGGAGGAACTAGCCCTCAACAGCTCCGCTGTAAAAAAACTGTACAGCTTTTCCACTCTGATGAAGAAGGAAGACCAGCGGAGCTGTACAATGGAAAGTAATGGTCGGCCGCAAGTCGGCAAGCCAGAGTGGAAAGTGCTGCCATCTATGAGCGACGGCGGCAACCAGATAAGTGGCTTGCCGCCGTCGCTCATAGATGGCGGTAGGTGTCCAGAGTTCGGTGTCTTCATTTCTTTGCGGGGGACACGATAATGGAGGAACTAGCCCTCAACAGCTCCGCTGTAAAAAATTTACAGCTTTTCCACTCTGATGAAGAAGGAAGACCAGCGGAGCTGTACAATGGAAAAGTAATGGTCGGCCGCAAGTCGGCAAGCCAGAGTGGAAGGCTGCCGCTATCTATGAGCAACGGCGGCAACAAGATACGTGGCTTGCCGCCGTCGCTCATAGATGGCGGTAGGTGTCCAGAGTTCGGTGTCTTCATTTCTTTGCGGGGGACGCGATAATGGAGGAACTAGCCCTCAACAGCTCCGCTGTAAAAAAATTTACAGCTTTTCCACTCTGATGAAGAAGGAAGATCAGCGGAGCTGTACAATGGAAAGTAATGGTCGGCCGCAAGTCGGCAAGCCAGAGTGGAAAAGTTGCCGCCATCTATGAGCAACGGCGGCAACAAGATAAGTGGCTTGCCGCCGTCGCTCATAGATGGCGGTAGGTGTCCAGAGTTCGGTGTCTTCATTTCTTTGCGGGGGACGCGATAATGGAGGAACTAGCCCCTCAACAGCTCCGCTGTAAAAAACTGTACAGCTTTTCCACTCTGATGAAGAAGGAAGACCAGCGGAGCTGTACAATGGAAAGTAATGGTCGGCCGCAAGTCGGCAAGCCAGAGTGGAAAGGCTGCCGCCATCTATGAGCAACGGCGGCAACAAGATACGTGGCTTGCCGCCGTCGCTCATAGATGGCGGTAGGTGTCCAGAGTTCGGTGTCTTCATTTCTTTGCGGGGGACGCGATGATGGAGGAACTAGCCCTCAACAGCTCCGCTGTGAAAAAAACTTACAGCTTTTCCACTCTGATGAAGAAGGAAGACCAGCGGAGCTGTACAATGGAAAGTAATGGTCGGCCGCAAGTCGGCAAGCCAGAGTGGAGAGGTTGCCGCCATCTATGAGCGACGGCGGCAACCAGATACGTGGCTTGCCGCCGTCGCTCATAGATGGCGGTAGGTGTCCAGAGTTCGGTGTCTTCATTTCTTTGCGGGGGACGCGATGATGGAGGAACTAGCCCTCAACAGCTCCGCTGTAAAAAAATTTACAGCTTTTCCACTCTGATGAAGAAGGAAGACCAGCGGAGCTGTACAATGGAAAGTAATGGTCGGCCGCAAGTCGGCAAGCCAGAGTGGAAAGGCTGCCGCTATCTATGAGCAACGGCGGCAACAAGATACGTGGCTTGCCGCCGTCGCTCATAGATGGCGGTAGGTGTCCAGAGTTCGGTGTCTTCATTTCTTTGCGGGGGACGCGATAATGGAGGAACTAGCCCTCAACAGCTCCGCTGTAAAAAAATTTACAGCTTTTCCACTCTGATGAAGAAGGAAGACTCAGCGGAGCTGTACAATGGAAAGTAATGGTCGGCCGCAAGTCGGCAAGCCAGAGTGGAAGGTTGCACGCCATCTATGAGCAACGGCGGCAACCAGATACGTGGCTTGCCGCCGTCGCTCATAGATGGCGGTAGGTGTCCAGAGTTCGGTGTCTTCATTTCTTTGCGGGGGACGCGATAATGGAGGAACTAGCCCTCAACAGCTCTGCTGTAAAAAAAACTGTACAGCTTTTCCACTCTGATGAAGAAGGAAGACCAGCGGAGCTGTACAATGGAAAGTAATGGTCGGCCGCAAGTCGGCAAGCCAGAGTGGAGAGGCTGCCGCCATCTATGAGCAACGGCGGCAACCAGATACGTGGCTTGCCGCCGTCGCTCATAGATGGCGGTAGGTGTCCAGAGTTCGGTGTCTTCATTTCTTTGCGGGGACGCGATAATGGAAGAACTAGCCCTCAACAGCTCCGCTGTAAAAAAACTTACAGCTTTTCCACTCTGATGAAGAAGGAAGACCAGCGGAGCTGTACAATGGAAAGTAATGGTCGGCCGCAAGTCGGCAAGCCAGAGTGGAGAGGTTGCCGCTATCTGTGAGCGACGGCGGCAACCAGATAAGTGGCTTGCCGCCGTCGCTCATAGATGGCGGTAGGTGTCCAGAGTTCGGTGTCTTCATTTCTTTGCGGGGGACGCGATAATGGAGGAACTAGCCCCTCAACAGCTCCGCTGTAAAAAAATTTACAGCTTTTCCACTCTGATGAAGAAGGAAGACCAGCGGAGCTGTACAATGGAAAGTAATGGTCGGCCGCAAGTCGGCAAGCCAGAGTGGAAGGCTGCCGCCATCTATGAGCAACGGCGGCAACCAGATACGTGGCTTGCCGCCGTCGCTCATAGATGGCGGTAGGTGTCCAGAGTTCGGTGTCTTCATTTCTTTGCGGGGGACGCGATAATGGAGGAACTAGCCCTCAACAGCTCCGCTGTAAAAAAACTGTACAGCTTTTCCACTCTGATGAAGAAGGAAGACCAGCGGAGCTGTACAATGGAAAGTAATGGTCGGCCGCAAGTCGGCAAGCCAGAGTGGAAAGGTTGCCGCCATCTATGAGCAACGGCGGCAACCAGATACGTGGCTTGCCGCCGTCGCTCATAGATGGCGGTAGGTGATCCAGAGTTCGGTGTCTTCATTTCTTTGCGGGGGACGCGATAATGGAGGAACTAGCCCTCAACAGCTCCGCTGTAAAAAAACGTACAGCTTTTCCACTCTGATGAAGAAGGAAGACCAGCGGAGCTGTACAATGGAAAGTAATGGTCGGCCGCAAGTCGGCAAGCCAGAGTGGAAAGGCTGCCGCTATCTGCGAGCGACGGCGGCAACCAGATACGTGGCTTGCCGCCGTCGCTCATAGATGGCGGTAGGTGTCCAGAGTTCGGTGTCTTCATTTCTTTGCGGGGGACGCGATAATGGAGGAACTAGCCCTCAACAGTCTCCGCTGTAAAAAAATCTTACAGCTTTTCCACTCTGATGAAGAAGGAAGACCAGCGGAGCTGTACAGATGGAAAGTAATGGTCGGCCGCAAGTCGGCAAGCCAGAGTGGAAAGGCTGCCGCTATCTATGAGCAACGGCGGCAACAAGATACGTGGCTTGCCGCCGTCGCTCATAGATGGCGGTAGGTGTCCAGAGTTCGGTGTCTTCATTTCTTTGCGGGGGACGCGATAATGGAGGAACTAGCCCTTCAACAGCTCCGCTGTAAAAAAATTTACAGCTTTTCCACTCTGATGAAGAAGGAAGACCAGCGGAGCTGTACAATGGAAAGTAATGGTCGGCCGCAAGTCGGCAAGCCAGAGTGGAAAGGTTGCCGCCATCTACGAGCGACGGCGGCAACCAGATACGTGGCTTGCCGCCGTCGCTCATAGATGGCGGTAGGTGTCCAGAGTTCGGTGTCTTCATTTCTTTGCGGGGGACGCGATAATGGAGGAACTAGCCCTCAACAGCTCCGCTGTAAAAAACTTACAGCTTTTCCACTCTGATGAAGAAGGAAGACTCAGCGGAGCTGTACAATGGAAAGTAATGGTCGGCCGCAAGTCGGCAAGCCAGAGTGGAAAGCCGAGCTGCCATCTATGAGCAACGGCGGCAACAAGATACGTGGCTTGCCGCCGTCGCTCATAGATGGCGGTAGGTGTCCAGAGTTCGGTGTCTTCATTTCTTTGCGGGGGACGCGATAATGGAGGAACTAGCCCTCAACAGCTCCGCTGTAAAAAAATGTACAGCTTTTCCACTCTGATGAAGAAGGAAGACCAGCGGAGCTGTACAGATGGAAAGTAATGGTCGGCCGCAAGTCGGCAAGCCAGAGTGGAAAGGCTGCCGCCATCTATGAGCGACGGCGGCAACCAGATACGTGGCTTGCCGCCGTCGCTCATAGGTGGCGGTAGGTGTCCAGAGTTCGGTGTCTTCATTTCTTTGCGGGGACACGATAATGGAGAAACTAGCCCCTCAACAGCTCCGCTGTAAAAAAATTTACAGCTTTTCCACTCTGATGAAGAAGGAAGACCAGCGGAGCTGTACAATGGAAAGTAATGGTCGGCCGCAAGTCGGCAAGCCAGAGTGGAAAGGCTGCCGCCATCTATGAGCAACGGCGGCAACCAGATACGTGGCTTGCCGCCGTCGCTCATAGATGGCGGTAGGTGTCCAGAGTTCGGTGTCTTCATTTTCTTTGCGGGGGACGCGATAATGGAGGAACTAGCCCTCAACAGCTCCGCTGTAAAAAAATGTACAGCTTTTCCACTCTGATGAAGAAGGAAGACTCAGCGGAGCTGTACAATGGAAAGTTAATGGTCGGCCGCAAGTCGGCAAGCCAGAGTGGAAAGGCTGACCGCCATCTACGAGCGACGGCGGCAACAAGATACGTGGCTTGCCGCCGTCGCTCATAGATGGCGGTAGGTGTCCAGAGTTCGGTGTCTTCATTTCTTTGCGGGGGACGCGATAATGGAGGAACTAGCCTCAACAGTCTCCGCTGTAAAAAAACTGTGCAGCTTTTCCACTCTGATGAAGAAGGAAGACCAGCGGAGCTGTACAGATGGAAAGTTAATGGTCGGCCGCAAGTCTGGCAAGCCAGAGTGGAAAGGTTGCCGCCATCTATGAGCAACGGCGGCAACCAGATACGTGGCTTGCCGCCGTCGCCTCATAGATGGCGGTAGGTGTCCAGAGTTCGGTGTCTTCATTTCTTTGCGGGGGACGCGATAATGGAGGAATCTAGCCCTCAACAGCTCCGCTGTAAAAAAATGTACAGCTTTTCCACTCTGATGAAGAAGGAAGACCAGCGGAGCTGTACAGATGGAAAGTAATGGTCGGCCGCAAGTCGGCAAGCCAGAGTGAAAGGCTGCCGCCATCTATGAGCAACGGCGGCAACAAGATACGTGGCTTGCCGCCGTCGCTCATAGATGGCGGTAGGTGTCCAGAGTTCGGTGTCTTCATTTCTTTGCGGGGGACGCGATAATGGAGGAACTAGCCCTCAACAGCTCCGCTGTAAAAAAATGTACAGCTTTTCCACTCTGATGAAGAAGGAAGACCAGCGGAGCTGTACAATGGAAAGCAATGGTCGGCCGCAAGTCGGCAAGCCAGAGTGGAAGGGCTGCCGCCATCTGATGACGCGACGGCGGCAACAAGATACGTGGCTTGCCGCCGTCGCTCATAGATGGCGGTAGGTGTCCAGAGTTCGGTGTCTTCATTTCTTTGCGGGGGACGCGATAATGGAGGAACTAGCTCCTCAACAGTCTCCGCTGTAAAAAAATGTACAGCTTTTCCACTCTGATGAAGAAGGAAGACCAGCGGAGCTGCACAGATGGAAAGTAATGGTCGGGCCGCAAGTCGGCAAGCCAGAGTGGAAGGGCTGCACGCCATCTATGAGCAACGGCGGGTAACAAGATACGTGGCTTGCCGCCGTCGCTCATAGATGGCGGTAGGTGTCCAGAGTTCGGTGTCTTCATTTCTTTGCGGGGGACGCGATAATGGAGAAACTAGCCCTCAACAGCTCCGCTGTAAAAAAATGTACAGCTTTTCCACTCTGATGAAGAAGGAAGACCAGCGGAGCTGTACAGATGGAAAGTAATGGTCGGCCGCAAGTCGGCAAGCCAGAGTGGAAAGGCTGCCGCCATCTATGAGCAACGGCGGCAACAAGATACGTGGCTTGCCGCCGTCGCTCATAGATGGCGGTAGGTGTCCAGAGTTCGGTGTCTTCATTTCTTTGCGGGGACGCGATAATGGAGGAACTAGCCCTCAACAGCTCCGCTGTAAAAAATGTACAGCTTTTCCACTCTGATGAAGAAGGAAGACCAGCGGAGCTGTACAATGGAAAGTAATGGTCGGCCGCAAGTCGGCAAGCCAGAGTGGAAAGTTGCCGCCACTCCATGAGCAACGGCGGCAACAAGATACGTGGCTTGTCGCCGTCGCTCATAGATGGCGGTAGGTGTCCAGAGTTCGGTGTCTTCATTTCTTTGTGGGGGACGCGATAATGGAGGAACTAGCCCTCAACAGCTCCGCTTGCAAAAAAACTTACAGCTTTTCCACTCTGATGAAGAAGGAAGACCAGCGGAGCTGTACAGATGGAAAGTAATGGTCGGCCGCAAGTCGGCAAGCCAGAGTGTGGAAAGGCTGACGCCAGTCTGCGAGCGACGGCGGCAACTCAGATACGTGGCTTGCCGCCGTCGCTCATAGATGGCGGTAGGTGTCCAGAGTTCGGTGTCTTCATTTCTTTGCGGGGGACACGATAATGGAGGAACTAGCCCTCAACAGCTCCGCTGTAAAAAAATGCTACAGCTTTTCCACTCTGATGAAGAAGGAAGACCAGCGGAGCTGTACAATGGAAAGTTAATGGTCGGCCGCAAGTCGGCAAGCCAGAGTGGAAAGGCTGCCGCTATCCTATGAGCAACGGCGGCAACAAGATACGTGGCTTGGCCGCCGTCGCTCATAGATGGCGGTAGGTGTCCAGAGTTCGGTGTCTTCATTTCTTTGCGGGGGACACGATAATGGAGGAACTAGCCCTCAACAGCTCCGCTGTAAAAAAATGTACAGCTTTTCCACTCTGATGAAGAAGGAAGACCAGCGGAGCTGTACAAGGAAAGTTAATGGTCGGCCGCAAGTCGGCAAGCCAGAGTGGGAGGCATGCTGCTATCTACGAGCAACGGCGGCAACAAGATACGTGAAGCTTGCCGCCGTCGCTCATAGATGGCGGTAGGTGTCCAGAGTTCGGTGTCTTCATTTCTTTGCGGGGGACGCGATGATGGAGGAACTAGCCTTCAACAGCTCCGCTGTAAAAACTTACAGCTTTTCCACCTGATGAAGAAGGCAGACTAGCGGAGCTGTACAGATGGAAAGTTAATGGTCGTGCCGCAAGTCGGCAAGCCAGAGTGGAAAGGCTGCCGCCATCTATGAGCAACGGCGGCAACAAGATACGTGGCTTGCCGCCGTCGCTCATAGATGGCGTAGTAGGTGTCCAGAGTTCGGTGTCTTCATTTCTTTGCGGGGACGCGATAATGGAGGAACTAGCCCTCAACAGCTCCGCTGTAAAAAAATGTACAGCTTTTCCACTCTGACGAAGAAGGAAGAACAGCGGAGCTGTACAGATGGAAAGTAATGGTCGGCCGCAAGTCGGCAAGCCAGAGTGGAGCAGGTTACGTCATCTATGAGCGACGGCGGCAACCAGATACGTGGCTTGCCGCCGTCGCTCATAGATGGCGGTAGGTGTCCAGAGTTCGGTGTCTTCATTTCTTTGCGGGGGACGCGATAATGGAGGAACCAGCTCTCAACAGCTCCGCTGGCAAAAAAATGTACAGCTTTTCCACTCTGATGAAGAAGGAAGACCAGCCGGAGCTGTACAGATGGAAAGTAATGGTCGGCCGCAAGTCGGCAAGCCAGAGTGGAAAGTGGCTGCCGCCATCTATGAGCAACGGCGGCAACAAGATACGTGGCTTTTGCCGCCGTCGCTCATAGATGGCGGTAGGTGTCCAGAGTTCGGTGTCTTCATTTCTTTGCGGGGACGCGATAATGGAGGAACTAGCCCTCAACAGCTCCGCTGTAAAAAAATGTCAGCTTTTCCACTCTGATGAAGAAGGAAGATCAGCGGAGCTGTACAGATGGAAAGTAATGGTCGGCCGCAAGTCGGCAAGCCAGAGTGGAAGGTTGCCGCCATCATGAGCAACGGCGGCAACCAGATACGTGGCTTGCCGCCGTCGCTCATAGATGGCGGTAGGTGTCCAGAGTTCGGTGTCTTCATTTCTTTGCGGGGGACACGATAATGGAGGAACTAGCCCTCAACAGCTCCGCTGTAAAAAAATTTACAGCTTTTCCACTCTGATGAAGAAGGAAGACCAGCGGAGCTGTACAATGGAAAGTAATGGTCGGCCGCAAGTCGTGCAAGCCAGAGTGGAAAGGCTGCCGCCATCTATGAGCGACGGCGGCAACCAGATACGTGGCTTGCCGCCGTCGCTCATAGATGGCGGTAGGTGTCCAGAGTTCGGTGTCTTCATTTCTTTGTGGGGACGCGATAATGGAGGAACTAGCCCTCCACAGTCTCCGCTGTAAAAAATGTACAGCTTTTCCACTCTGATGAAGAAGGAAGATCAGCGGAGCTGTACAGATGGAAAGTAATGGTCGGCCGCAAGTCGGCAAGCCAGAGTGGAAAGGCTGCCGCCATCTATGAGCAACGGCGGCAACCAGATACGTGGCTTGCCGCCGTCGCTCATAGATGGCGGTAGGTGTCCAGAGTTCGGTGTCTTCATTTCTTTGCGGGGGACACGATAATGGAGGAACTAGCCCTCAACAGCTCCGCTGTAAAAAATGTACAGCTTTTCCACTCTGATGAAGAAGGAAGACCAGCGGAGCTGTACAATGGAAAGTAATGGTCGGCCGCAAGTCTGCAAGCCAGAGTGGAAAGGCTGCACGGCGCGTATCCATGAGCGACGGCGGCAACCAGATACGTGGCTTGCCGCCGTCGCTCATAGATGGCGGTAGGTGTCCAGAGTTCGGTGTCTTCATTTCTTGGCGGGGGACGCGATAATGGAGGAACTAGCCCCTCAACAGCTCCGCTGTAAAAAAATCTACAGCTTTTCCACTCTGATGAAGAAGGAAGACTCAGCGGAGCTGTACAGAGTAGAAAGTAATGGTCGGCCGCAAGTCTGGCAAGCCAGAGTGGAAGGCTGCCGCCATCTATGAGCAACGGCGGCAACAAGATACGTGGCTTGCCGCCGTCGCTCATAGATGGCGGTAGGTGTCCAGAGTTCGGTGTCTTCATTTCTTTGCGGGGGACGCGATAATGGAGGAACTAGCCCTCAACAGCTCCGCTGTAAAAAAATGTACAGCTTTTCCACTCTGATGAAGAAGGAAGACCAGCGGAGCTGTACAGATGGAAAGTAATGGTCGGCCGCAAGTCGGCAAGCCAGAGTGGAGAGGTTGCCGCCATCTATGAGCAACGGCGGCAACCAGATACGTGGCTTGCCGCGCCGTCGCTCATAGATGGCGGTAGGTGTCCAGAGTTCGGTGTCTTCATTTCTTTGCGGGGGACGCGATAATGGGAGGAACTAGCCCTCAACAGCTCCGCTGTAAAAAAATGTACAGCTTTTCCACTCTGATGAAGAAGGGAAGCAGCAGCGGAGCTGTACAGATGGAAAGTAATGGTCGGCCGCAAGTCGGCAAGCCAGAGTGGAAAGGCTGCCGCCGTCTATGAGCGTCGCCCACTAGATGGCGGCAAGCCACCTATGGGCGGCAAGGGCGACGGATTCGTGTAAGAATTTAGTTTTTTGACACACGCATTTCAACAAGCATGTTAAGAAAACATTTTTTTTTTTTTTACAATCTTGCAAGTTTGTGCATAGGATCCCACAATTCCGTCCTCAAGTATGGCGAAGGAGAGATTTAGAGCGAACGTCCGCTTTTATCCTCCCAATTGCGCGGCGACAAAACAAGTTTTTAATTTTCATTCTTTTCCCTAGGACAATACATGGCTGGAATTCTCCGCCTAATCATGTTGTTATTATACAAGCCGAATACGCCCCATTTGAACGCGAGTTTTGTCGTCATTTTTTTGTTACATTGTCGCCGGCTTTGTGCTCGGCGGACTCTGCTGTGATACACCGGATACGTGTCGTGATGGTAAGTTTTCCCTTTCTGTGTATACCCTGAAAGTGTTGACATTTTGAGTGTTGTAACATGCATAGTGTCTGAACCCTGTTCATTTTTCTCTCATTGTATTGTCAGTGATTATTGTTTACTGCCCCTTCCCCCTTACAAAAATCTTTCAATCGGAGATGCAGTATCAATAAATAAATAAGCCACTTAATCAGTAACTTTCCGTGCGACATTCATGCTTGGGTCCCACTGGTGGCAGTAAGCACGTATCAAGTGACGAAAATTCCCACCCAATATCGTTTTGAGAGGCCAACTTGTGCCTTGAAATGTAAACCCAAATCCTTGCGCACATATCCTGCGTCGGGGGCGCAAGGGCTATTACTGTTGATGTTATTGCTGATGCTACTGCATCAGCAGTAGCATCTCGTGTTGTTTAACGTCACCCTGGTTAGCTGCTCAATTGATACACACTGCAAAAAGCAAGAGTGTCGCCTACTATCATTTTGTCCCATAGAATGCACCCCACCACTCAGTTCGACGTCAGTGCATATTACGTCGAACTGAAGTTTCGGGATGTATTATTATGGGACACAGGGTGTAACAATACACCCATAGGGTGTACGGCGCTCTTCATGAGCTAACTGAAGCGGCCATGAAGCGTGGCTACCATAGACCAACTCAACTCAATGACGTCCTCCCCTGAGGTGGCGCTGCTGTCGGGATACTGCCCATGTGCAGATGCTTCCCTCCGCCCAAATTTTGGTTTCTGCGCATGTGCAGTGCCCACACCTGGTGTGTGAAAAGCGGTCTGGTCTGTAAACACTGTGTTGCTGTATACTCCGTTTCACGGTAACTTGGCGAACCCAATAATAGCGTCGAAGCGAGGCGCCTGACATTTACGTCACAGGAGGCGTTAGTGTCCCTATCACTCTTAGAAAAAAAGGGTATCGATAGTCCTCGCTTAGGGAGGAACGGTCTTGTAACCTATGTTCCTTCAGAAAGGGAGAAACTCTCGTCCCTGAAGCAGAAGAGCAGCTAGTTTCTCCGTCGCCTGCATCTCATTATGGCGGCCCTGAATCGAGCAACTCGAGCTCAATAAGGCTTAACGAGGAACGCTACGTCTCTTGGTACGGGACGAGAGGAGCAGCAAATAAAAGCGAACTGTGTTTATTTCCGAAGCCAGATTCCCCCCCCCCCCCCCCCCCCCAGGTACAGAAACTTGCGTTTCGAAAGCAGTTACGCAGTCTTTTCGTCGACAGCACTGCGTTGTTAAACGGAGACAACCGATAGCTAGTTACTTCGAGCACTTTACGTCTTCCCTTTGGTGTTTTTCGACTCACAATTCTTTTCGTCAACCGCACATCACGGAGGAATGGCAAACTCAGTCCGCAAAACCAAAAGCCGCCTCTCAAAAGAACAAACTCGAAGCCGCTGTTTATCGCGTAGCGTGAAAGAAGGTTAAATCGCTTGCCACCAGATGGCAGGGTCAAGCAGAGTAATTGCAAGCTGCTTGTATGCTCTGCTAGCTAGTAGCCAGGCTCGGGGGCGCTACGTACTGCCCAATGCGTGTTCTACAAGAAATATTTTAATTTCCTCAGGCCACCATTGCGCTTCGGGATCTTCGGGAACCTCTACAATACACTCATTACACATACTACGAGCATCAGATGAACGTTCATTGAGCACATACACAAACATGGCACATACAAACATCAACACAATCCGGCACACTAACACGAACTCTACACCCGAGCTCTGTTTTTCCATCTTTTATACTGGTCGTTTTGAACGTACGGAATTTTTCGGTGACTGAATAAGCAACAAAAATCAGCAGAACCCATCCTTTGGGAATGATTATCTACGTTAATGCGAATAGCATCAAACGGTGCGGAGTTATGCGCGCTCGTCAGGTGGCCGGCACACTCTAGATACGCCAGCCCACTCTTGAGGCGATTCTAAATTTGTTGACACTTTGCACAGCCCTGCGCACGATCTCCGCAGCCCAGCACGTGCGTTTGTGTCACTGTAGGAAGGCGAGCAAAGCACGCGCCATACGCACAAACACTCAAAATGGTACCGACCAGACTTTCTGGCGTCTCAGCTAGTCTCAACCAACGGTAGTCTCTAAACGGTTGTTTATATCTTTACCATAGGACGCGCTTACAGCGCTGTCACAGCTACCGGTGCGCGCGCGTTCCATGCACGAGGGCTCATTCCGCTCTCGTGAGGCTGAGCATAGAGGTCTCCCGAGCGCGGGAGAGGGTGAGCTAGAGGGAGAGGGTGAGCGCGGGAGAGGGTGAGCTAGCCCTCGTGCATGGAACGCGCGCGCACCGGTAGCTGTGACAGCGATGTAAAGCGCGTCCTATGGTAAAGATATAAACAAATGTTTAGAGTGCGGCGACTGACTGCCTTCATAGCTCTGTGGTTAGCGCGTCTGCCTGCTGATCTAAGGGTCAACGGTTCGAATCCCGCCGGCGCCGGTGTTTTTTATTTATTTATCGACCCGCGGCGTAAGAGGTTAGATAGCCAGATAGATAGATAGATAGATATAGATAGATAGATAGATACATAGACGAAAAGTGCGTGAAGTATCCAAAGAATTCTATTCGCATTAAAAAGCAAACACTCGATCATGCCGTAATTATTTGAAGCCAATAAATCAAGCCGCTCCAATGCGGTTCGAAGCCATGAGTTTGTTTCCCCGCACGGCACGTCGAAGCCTGTATTTCTATTGTAGTGTTTGTTCTTCTATTTGTGCTGTTCGCGCAAGGCTGCAATTGCCCTCTTGAATAAATCTCTGTAGAGCGGATATTCACTCAGCCGGAAGCGATGCTTCACGGGCAAAGAGATCGCTGATCAACTTGAATGCAGCCAAAGCCGCGACTTGCGGCAGGTGTTAAGTGTACGGGCTACGCCGTGGCCAGCTCGAAAGCTTCTAGCGCTCATCCCAGCGCCACTTGGAGGACAGTTTCTCCTGGAACCGTAGTATATTTTAAACAGCAAAATAAAGAGCAGCTTTAATGCGAATAGCATTCTTTGGATACTTCACGCACTTTTCGTCTATGTATCTATCTATCTATCTATCTATCTATCTGGCTATCTAACCTCTTACGCCGCGGGTCGATAAATAAATAAAAAAGACCGGCGCCGGCTGGGATTCGAACCGTTGACCCTTTGATCAGCAGGCAGACGCGCTAACCACAGAGCTATGAAGGCAGTTTTTTTTTTCTTTATTGCATGGAAAAAATACGAAAAAACCAGAGTGCCTATTTAACATTCAATTCGTGCACTGTTCACTCATACTTCAAAACTCTTTGATGTCTCGAAGACTTGTAAACAATGGTAGCCAGTCGGGTGCGGCTGACAGGGTATCATACACGCTTTGGACACGAGTTACAAGGTCGATGAAATGCAAGCGTACAGTCTTTGGGTGGACGTTTTCGTTTCTAACATCAAGACGGGATTTCCACATGCTGTACATAGACAGAAGAATTACAAGGTCATATGGAAAGGTATCCCCAGGTGAAACAGGTAAGAAACGAATCGTATAACTTGTAATGTCAATATCTTTCTTTAGAGTGCGCTGCAAAACATCCCAAAAGAACACTGCGTCCCAGCAGTGGATAAAAGCGTGCTCTACTGTTTCAGGTGTTTTACACAGGGTACAGTTTTCTGACCATGGTACGAATAGTCCCTTTTCTTTTAACCACACTTTGGTAGGCAATACGGAGCAATGCAGTTTAAAAAAAAGGTTTTAGCCGCAGGGGGAATGCACATTTTCTTTACCCTTCGCAGTACATCTTGGCCGGCGTTATTGTCAAACAATATTCGGTACATTGGCGCTGGAAAGATGACACCTACCAGGTCTCTTGTTAACTTCTTTCGTGTTATAGTCATTAAATAATCTCTTGAAAACCTTACAGACAAAAAATTAAAGGCATCGGCTACTTCTTTCAGGTACCCTATCAACACACATGTTGGGCTTCCGGCGGAAGATACAATAAAATCTGGAAGAGATGATGCCAGTTTGTTCTGTATGACTTCTCGAAGAAAAGGATGTCCTTGGTCTCTAAGAAAAAGAAATCGTGAAACCAATTGGCGTATAAATAAATGTGGAAGGCCAAGTCCACCGTCGGACACACGACGAAACAAGTTGTCGCGACGCATAGGCTCCCAGGAGGATTTCCAAACAAAAACGGCAAACACTCTGTGCAACTTTTGAATATTAGTCCGTGCACAGTGAAGCACCTGCAGGACATACCAGAGCTTGGCCGCCAGAAACACGTTGCAAACTGTCGATCGTGCAAAGATTGACAAATTCCTGTGAGACCAACTCTTTGCTCGCCTTTCTATGGCAGTCGCAACTTCGGACCAATACTGTGTGCTGTTCTTGAAGTGTCTCAAGGGCACTCCCAGGTAATCGCACGGAGTGCAGCTCCACTGAATGCCTTCGTATCGTTCTGGTGTCGTGGCCCAAGCTCCATGCCAGAAACCTCTGCACTTTTCGATGTTTAGTGAGGCTCCAGTGGCTTCACAAAAGCGGCGAGTGAGTTCTATAGCGTGGGTCACGCTTTTCTTGTCCTTGCAGAAGTAGGCTACATCATCTGCGTAAGCCTGGACTTTAATTTCTGTTTTGCACAGAACGTAGCCCTGGACTTGTTCACTTCTTTTTATGCTTTGGCACAAAGGTTCAAGGTATAACGTAAAAAGCAAGGGGGACAAAGGACAGCCTTGCCGAACTGAAGAACGGACCGGAATCTTCGTTGTGACGTTATTGTTTATGACTAAGCTCGTATAACAGTTACTGTAAGACATTTTAACACCTTGAAATATCATATTTCCAACGCCAACATATGAAAGAATTGTAAAAAGCACGCTATGACAAACACGATCAAATGCTTTCGCGAGATCAATCTGAAGTATTGCAATTTGATTACTGCTGTCGGTTACACATTCCAATACACTCCTTGCAATGTGGACATTTGTTTGGATGGCTCTACCACGGATCCCGCAAGTCTGGTGATTCCCAACTAGATCACAAATGACACGTTGTAGTCTATTTGTTAACATTTTTGCGAATATTTTGTAATCTACATTGCATAACGTAATTGGTCTATAGCCCGTTACATGTAAGAGTTTTTGTTTGTCATCAGTCTTTGGAATGAGAATAGTATGTGTACGCAGAAATGACGGTGGAAGAGAATTAGTTGCATAAGCTTCTTGAAAAATCGCTAGCAAGATAGGACATAAGATATTTTTACGCAATTTATAAAATTCTGCAGTAATGCCATCCGGACCTGGTGTTTTTTATTTGGAAGGGCATCTACAGCCTTTTCTATTTCATCTATGCTGAAAGGTTCCTCCAACTCTTTTGTGGACTGTTGATCTAACTGGGGCAGTAGAGATACCAGTTCTTTTAGATATTCATAATCTTTCGATGTTTCATTATTGCCAAATAGCTCCTTGTAATGTTCACAAAACACATTCGCTATAATCTCTTTATCTTGAATAAGCACGCTATTTTGTTCTATTTCAGGAATTTCTTTCGACATCGCGTACCTTTTCTCCTCCTCCATTGCCCTTTTTGTTGGCTGTTCTCCCAAGAAATATTTTTCAGCACGTGCGCGCACAACCGCGCCTTGGTAACGATCGTGATAAAATTGATCTAACTCAGCTTTTATGCGAATTATATCTTCTAAACCTTGCCCAGGGTATTTGCATTCAAGTTCTACTAAGACGCGTAAATTATGCTGTAGCGTCTTTTCTGCCTCAGACTTCTGAAATTTTATAATACTGCCTCTCTCAATTGCTAGCTGTTTGAGTTCTTGCTTGAAACGCTCCCATTTAGCAAATATATGTTCAGTTGTGTGTCCTATCTGCTGGAGCAGATCGGTCGTGTTAGTCAGAAAGATTTCGTCTTTTAGCAGTTGGTTATTAAGCTTCCATAGCTTCCAGTTTGTATTTTTATTTTTACGCTTATGACCAACAGTTACTGATACCATGCAGTGATCTGTAAAAAATACTGGTTCTACCGCGTAGCCATTTAAATTTTCGATCAGTTCTGTGGAGCAGTAAATTCTATCTAGCCTTGCGTGAGATGAATTTTGAAAATGTGTATACGGAAGCTGTTTTCCGCCTAGTTGAAATGAAGCAGCATCGAAAAGATTGCTCTCATCAACTAAATCCAGCAGCAGCCTCGCGCTCTTGTCAATTCGCGCTTTAGTTGGAGCTCTGTCTGCCTCATCGCAAACACAGTTGAAATCTCCTAGAAGAACTAACATCCTGTCACAAATTAAATAAGGTCGGAGATGGTGAAAAAATGCTACTCTGTTATTAACCTCATTGGGCGCATAAACACATATGACCCTCCACCTTGCGTCAAAAACTCGAAAATCGCACATAATGAAGCGGCCACAAAGGTCTGTTGTGACCATTAATTCAGACAGGTGAAAAGATTTTCTAATGTACAAGAAACAGCCACCAGAAAGACCAACAGCATGGCTCACGCATACTTCGTAGTCCTGCAGAAAATATTGTAAGGCACGTTCTACCTGCTCATCTGTCGAAAGCTTTGTTTCCTGTACAGCCAGAAAATCGACTTCTTTATCTTCAATTAGGCGTTTTAAATGATATTGTTTTTTTCTAGAATTAAAACCTCTTACATTTAAAGTCGCAAAACGAGGGCCATCAACTAAGGGAGGGTGGGGAGGAGTGGGAGGAGGCGAAAGAAGGAAGGGGGAGGGTTTTGCTTATACATGAGTGTCTAGCGTGAAAGGGTGGATTTTCGCTTACTCGCGGCGGTGCCAGGCGACACCCCTTTTTTCCGCTTACTGTCATTAGCGTCCTTAGTGCTGACTGTTGTGTCCATTTCGATTGGGGGCTCCTCCTTGCGGTCCGATGACGTGTGGTCGTCCGTTGCATCTGCTGTCTGCCTAGGTACTTTCAACGTTTCCTGGGTGTCTTCCGGCTTGGTCTCCTGGCAAGCTGTTACAACCGCTTGCGTGGTTGCGCTGGCTTGACTCTCAGAAAGTTCTTTGGCAGTTGTGGCCTTGCTGTCATCACTCGGAGGCACGGGGTCTCTAGGCCTCTCTTGTGAGGAAAGGAGCTCACCGCTAGCGTCTACCACTTCGGTGATGTCAATCAATAATTCCGAATTGGCGTCTGGCTCGATGAGAGGACCCCGTAGCACGGTTGCATAACTAGAGTAGCACTCATCACTTTCATGACCAAATCTGTTGCAACGTGCACACTTTGGAGTACGACACTGTCTACGGATGTGACCGACCTTTTTGCATCGTAGACACAAGGGTGGCCGTCCGGTCATGACCACAAGACACTGGAAACCGGCGACCTTGAGCAGATGAGGCACGTTTTCCGTAGTCGCTGTGTCATGTAGAGTTAGACAGACTTCTCTGTTCATTGTTTCCATGTTCTCCATCCCTGGAACTCGCCACTTTTCTCGCGTCACGCTCCGCACAGTCCCACAGGACGCCAATGCCTCAGCGATCTGCTGATCTTCTAAATGCAGCGGCAGCCAGAGAAGCTTGATCTTCACATCTTTAGAATTCGGGTCTACTATGAGACATTTCTTTCCTTTCACGTTCAGTTCTTTCACCGCTTTCAACCTTTCCGCGGCTGCGGGGCTTGCGAGCGTTGCCATCCAAAAATGGCTCATCTGGAACTGCCCCAGGGACAGCACTTCACTCAAATCTATTACATCCTTCAGTCCATCGCGAAAGTCTATCGCACGGTAGGGCCGGCCTGTAAGGTCAGCATGGAGAAAGACGGAGTTGATGCATAAAGCTCTCGGTGGGAAACGTGGGAGGAGAATCCTGTACTCATCTTGGCTTGTTGCCTGCGCCCGGGTATCCCCTGGGCTTACGGGTACTGTCGTTGAGTTGTCCGGGTGCATCCTTTGAATGTCGTTATTAACGGTTAGACCTGAAGTAGAAGGGTTTCCTCGGCCTGAGGCCGATTGTTGATTTTCACTGGAGAACATGAAAATACGTCCGTTCGAAAACGGCGT
>JAZHYW010011214.1:0-17959 GCA_037355805.1 Ixodes ricinus | reverse complement strand
GTTTCGTTAGGAGGTGGAACTCTTGACGAATTTGTGCCAATATTGGAAAATGATAGAGAGGAACATTTAATTGGTAAAGCCCACATTAACTGCAGGCACTTAGAAATACTGCAAAACAATGCACAGAGGCTCAATGAAAATGCTATAGTCTGTTACAAGTTAAAAATAGCAGAACAATGTAGAGGAGGAAACCACATCTCTTCACCGTGATTGGTGGTTTCCTCCTCTCCAGTATACGCTTCGCTAACGTGGAGCAAGAAGGAGAGATCTCTCTGCTATTCTCGGCCTGTTACAGTCAACTTCTGGAGCAGATGCAAGATTTGGCTTAAATAAGGCTCAGCAAAACGTCAACCGCTGCCTTGAGGCTACCAGAAAGCTCCTCTTCAGCTGTGTATCTACAGTGTGGTCTAGATGTCAAGACGAGACCTAAATGAACCGCAAAAAAATTTGAATTTGCGAGCTATGAGCCTGTAATTTACTAGGTAAGTATGGCTAGGTGGTGGATGCAATTAATTAAAATACCAAGCACAATACTTGCCCCAGTCAAAAGTTACAAAGGAAAACTATAAAATTCCTATGTACTTCAATCTAATCAAGAAGGTGTTGTCGTGGGCCATTGATATAAAAAAGTGGAAGGAAAAACAAAACTTTTTACCTTGCTATCGTTCCCCATTTTTTTCTATCAAACGTCCCAGTGACCCACAAAAAGTTTTCCAGCTTTGAGAGGAAAAGGCTTAACCTCATGTCGGTCCAGAGGGGCTGTTCAGATAAGATCACGCACGCGTGTCCAGTCAACATTTTTTTCTGCATATTTTTATGTTACTCCTTTTCTGTGTGACAAAACCACAAAAGCTTTTGAAAGAAAAAAAACATATTTTGTGAGAAAACAAAATTAAGACTACATGAAAGTGGCAATCCAGTTTTGGAGTTTTGTCATTTTTTGTCAAGTTTGACGGCACGTAATACACCAAATCATGTCTGTTATGTCACGCCGCGGTGGTGGCGGTTCGGGAGCACTTCAGGTA
The DNA here is from genome assembly GCA_037355805.1 of Ixodes ricinus. Taxonomy (NCBI): domain Eukaryota; kingdom Metazoa; phylum Arthropoda; class Arachnida; order Ixodida; family Ixodidae; genus Ixodes; species Ixodes ricinus. The sequence continues at coordinate 16,934 of JAZHYW010011214.1, read as the reverse complement.
AGAAAACTGTGGGTGGAAGAAAACAGGTGTGCCGCGCATCGCTATAGCGTTTTGGTAGTTTCTCGAGTTGATTTGCCTGCACACCAAAACACTTCAGAGCTGTGCAGCTCGGGGCTGCGCGTCAAGATCAAGGAAAGGTTCCAGTACAGGTTTTCACGTCTTTGTTGCCCGGCCGATCTGCCGGAGAAGCTGGATTATCGTTGAGGGCCAGGAGTAGCAGACGACGGATGCCGTCTGACCATGATCACTTGTGCGGGAAGCATTTTATTACGGGTGCGTTCACGGAGACTTACCGTAAGAATTATATTTGTTATTATATTGTAAACTCCGAGCAGCGTGAAGTGACTCGGACCATCGGGATTACGTTCCGGGCGTTTTCGCATTCGAGCAACGACGATGCTATGCCGCCCTTCTTTGGGACCAACACGACGGAGAATCCCCAGGGACTGTTTGACCGCCGGACAACTCTGGTTTCGATCATTTCGTCCAGTTCGACGTCAATGGCTTTTCGTCTAGCCAAACTAACGGGTCGTGTGTTTTGCCTCCGAGGAAGTGCATCGCCCGTGTCGATCCGGTGTCGCACTACATTGGTGCACCCGGGTCGATCTGTGAACATTGTGTCATAATTGTGTTGTATATTGTCAGTTAGCACGTCACTAGCGCCACCTGGCGCCAGCTACAGTGTGCCCAAGCAAGGGCCAAGCCTAGTCAAGAGTTGGACTACGCCCGTTTTGGGTCACTTCTGGGAAGTGCAGCTTTGGAAGTCCAAAAGCTGGCCTTCATGGAGCTGTCCTGCTCACTCGGTAGTGACAGCAGAGTTGACGCTATGCGTGTTTGAGGGTCATGGGACAACAGTCTCGAAGCTGGTGATAACGCTAAACACGGCACCTGCCTTAAGCCCAAGTCCACACGGAACATCCACTGCACTATCAACATTGGGTCGAACTGTCAACAGGATATAAGTGACACATTCGGCCGTATTCATAAACGGGCCTCGACTCGACACTCCACCTCGACTCATTGGAGTGGAGGAAAGCAGCTCGCCTCCACTCGAGGAGCCATCGGGCTTCACAGACGCGCCTCGGCGTTTCCTCGGCTGAGGAGCTCCTCGAGGACACTTCCTCCACTCGAGGAAATTCGAGGAGACGTGAAAGGCGTCTAGTTACGAGGTTGTAGTAAAAAACGAAGTTGAAGACAATATTGTGGTGTGAATTATGAACGTATTAGTTTATTTTATTTGAAGGGACACATTTTACTAACATTGAATTGGGAGTCTGCAAGATTTCTGCTTCGCAGCGCGCATGTTTTATGCCTTGTAGCCGGTTTTTGGACAAACAGCCACAAGCGTTCTCCAGTCTGGCAACGGTGGCGGCCGCTCTCCAGCTTCTGCGTCGTAGACAAGGAGGTTAGAAGTACTAGGAGAGGGCACGTTGCAATATTGGTGAAGCCTAGTCATAAAAAGTTTAAACGATGTTGTGGCCAACGTGACCGTAGATCTCTCTGGCAATTGGTGCGCGTGACATGTCACATGTCAGATGGATGGTTGATTGTAGAAGGATTCCTTGCAGGCTTGCGGATGCTCCGTCCGTTAGGTTTTATCAGATCAAAGGCTAGACGAAGGCTAGCTACGGTCACGTGATGTGGTCACGTTGGCCTGATAAGTGAGGAGAGTAAGGAGAAAAATGAGAAAGAGGCGAGGCGTCAAGGGAGCATGGCTTGTGGAGGCAACGTGGCTGGCGTCATGCCCTCTCCTACCCTTCTATCCTCCTTGGTCGTATAGAGCCAGCTGTAGCTCGGTGCCGTCGTTCGTCTCCGCGTCTCACCCGTTCTTCACCGTCTCACCTTGTCTCACCGCTTTTCTGCATCGCTGTCACCGCCTAGAACTAGCATCTTCACTCTTCCTCTTTCTTCAAACTCCTACTACAGTGCCTTGCCCTACAACGATGTCGTTCAACGATGGGGCGAGTGGTTCCACGAAGGAGGGGAGCTTCTTCGTCGTACTACTAACAACTCCCCGAAAGAAGCTAAAATTGACGCGTAGAAGAGTCTGCACCAAGTATAACCGCCAGCCGCATGTCCGCCCACGAGTGTTGGGACAACGGTAAACCCAAGTGGAAGAAAACAGACTCCGAGAAGAAGCAGGGTCATCCACGCAACAGGTGTGTAAGCAATTTTTATATTCGGGCAGAGTAACGCAATGCGTTCGCAAAATCACATGAGAGAACGTGTGTACTAAATAACTCTGCAGGGGACTTTGCTGTGGCCACCTGCAGCGTCCGCAGGAGCTAGTCAAGCACGTTACTGTCGAGGGCGTAGGTGGGCAGTGACAGTGAATTGTCGCTTTCTTTGGTGATTCTTGTGCCGACATCGACAACTTCATGTGTGCGTGTTGTGCTATATCCAAGCGAAAAGTACGCAGCGAACATTCTGGTTGCGCCACACTACCTTAACTTGGGCTCCGGCCCCTTTCTTGAGATTAGATAGGCAACCTGGACGTATCAATAAGATGCGACGCACGAAACGGACACTAGTGCACGTAGATGTTACGCTAAGTAGGAGCTTAGAGTATGTTAATTAGACCTAGCACCTCATCTCCTTGTGTGCTAATACTTTGGAGAAGAAAAAATCTTGTGCTGGTTTAATTGACTACCAGCTCTCATTTCTTAATTGTAACCTGCTAAGAAATGTCATTATGTGAACATGAGACGTGCTGGAGTCCAGTTGTTGACAGCTGTCTTTTTTCAGGTGTCCATGTTAGTGTGCAACCATTGTCATTTATTTGCGAGGTTAACCAGCGCATTGTACTGGCATGATTAAGCCGGCACAAATTTAATATGGGTAGAAGTATACATTATTGATTTGAAAAATTGTGTGTCCGCAATATGACTGTTGTCGATGATCCCATTAAGCTACTCCAGTTTTTTTCCATGCATATCAAGAAAGAGCACAGGTATGACATCACTTGTTTCGCATTTCATTCTTGCAGTTAAGAGTCGAACAACAAATTGTACCGCATAAGTTGTAGTGTGATTTGTTTTTCTTTCTGCGTTGTGCTCTGTACATCTCAACTCATGGATGCTTTTACAGGATATTCTTCGGCCTCTCGTTGGAGGAGGGGGCACTGGTGTCGCACCCGCTGAACCATGAGCCCGTCCCTCTATCTTGGGGGCCACTGGTGTCCCACATGGCAATGCGGCTGCCAAGCCCGCTCAACAGTGGCAGCACCCGCGCTGGTTGGCCGGTGCTCTCAATGCTGCCAGCCGCCATTCCAGAAGCCACAGTGAACGAGCGTGACGACTGATATGATGCCTGATAGAAGCTTTAGATTGCATGTGCTACGTACACATGAAGGTTAGTTGCAACTAGATCACACAGCTTCCAATGTTTATTTATAAAAAAGAAAATCTGTCTACGCTCTTTCGTTTATTCGATTTTGGCATACTGTCTTGTAGGAACGCTAAAAACCGTGTTAATGGGCCGCATTTTCATGAATGCGACTTGTTAGGGGTGCCACGTAGGAACACAGTAAATTCCTTGGGTCTGTATAATGACATGTTTATTGACGAATACGCTACACTTTTGCCCGAGGGCTAACAAGGTTTGAGATAACAGCGCTGTCTCTTTTGACGGTACCACCATGCATTCGGAGTTTGCGCTGCCGCTACTGAGAGTATCACGGAAAGGAAAGGGTCAGAACAAGGAAAAAAGTATTTCATGTTTACCAACAGTTGGCATTTAACATTTCTGTAATGGGGTCGTTGTGACAGTTTCTACCAGTTCTCCGGTGCCTTCACCGTGCCTGTAACACTCGGCGTCAATGTGTTGTGCTTGCCTAGATTCTCCTGCCTCACCGCTGCTGGACTGGGGTGACATCATGGAGGTTGCGGTTGCTGCATCACCAACCAGGACCCTGACTCCTCTACCTCTTCAGCCGCCACGTGTGGTCGTCTGACCACACGTGGCGTCTGGAGGACGTGCAGACGTCACGTGTGGCACTCTGCCAGACGTCACGTGTGGCCACGTATGCGTCACGTGTGGCCACGTGTGGCCAGAACGTCACGTGTGGCCACGAGAAGACGTCTGGAGGCCGCACCGACTGGAGGAGCTGCACCTGCTGCAGGTGGAGCTACGTCAGTGTCAGGTTGCCTATTAGCAGGCGCAAGCCCAGGTTTTCCATCAGCAGCAGCAGCGTAACGAGCTGGTTCGAGCTTGAGCTGGCTCCAGATCAGCAAACTAATCAAGCTGCAACGACTGCTTGTTCTCGGGGCCCAGCGACAACACTAGGCTGATTTATTCGATTTGTTTCATGTTCCTCTTTAGTAATTGCAATGTTCTACATTCTCTTTTGTGTTTAAGAATGGTTTTTTAAAGTCCGTAACTTGCTTCATTTTATACCTGACGTGAAGTTGTTAGGAGTATTGACCGTATCTTGCTCAGTAAAGCGGCACCATGACAGAACAGCACACGACAAAACAGCACGCGACAAAACAGCACGGTCAAAACAGCACGCGTCAAAACAGCACAGCGTCAAAACAGCACGGCGACAAAACAGCACGCGTCAAAAGAGCACGCGACAAAACAGCACAGTGTCAAAACGGCACAGCGACAGAAGAGCACGTGCCAAAACAGCACGGCGTCAAAACAGCAAAGCGTCAGAACAGCACAGCGACAAAACAGCACAGCGTCAAAAGGGCACAGCGACCGAAGAGAACGGCGTCAAAACAGCTCGCGCGCGAAAAAACAGCACAGCGTCAAAACAGGACAATGACATTATAGCTAGAGTTTGGCGTTTTCGGTTTTTATTATTTTGACATTCGGCGTACTTTTCTCGGTTTTTATGCCAAAGAGAAGTTTTCGGCTTATTGCGGTGAATATTTGTAGACTCATAAACTTCTCGGTTCTTTTCGGTTTATTGAAGAAAAGCAGCATACTGACAAAAATGCAATATTTAAAAGCGTTAAATTTGCTTAAAATGTCTAGTGAGTGAACCAGGTACTGGTTTCCTTAAGTACAAAATGAGCGTGTTGGTAATGGTAACAGTAGTTAAACACGAGGAAGATACATAGAAAGGGGGGACGGACAACAATGACTTCTGTCTGTGGCAGCCGACGTGACCTGTTCTGCAAGACGCACTGGGGCTTATCGTGATCTGTCATTATCGTCATCTGCTCGTATTTGTACACAGGACGAACATGAGCATCACTACCACTTAAGTCAGAGAGGCAAATATCAAAGTCCAGAAATTTGCAAGGAGTGTACTCAGTGCGTTTTTTTCCCCATTCCTACACCATACAAATTGAATTTTAAAGGAGAGAGCGAGTCAAATAAAACGTACTCTTGAGGCCATAATTTTTACTCTTGCCTCTGTCTTCAAGCTTGTTTTTGCTTCTAGCGTGGATGTTAATCGGTAGCCAGAAGACTTTTGGCAGTATAAATATGCTGCTAAAGTAGCCTCTGGGAATTTACGTGCCAAACCAAAGAAGGACATATCGCAAAGGACTGATGGTGAATTCACCAGGTGAGGATCTTTGGAATTCTTCTGATATTCTGCGGAAATACCCAAACTCTCGATTACGCGGCGCATTATCTGCAAGACCTTTATGTCAGCGTCATAACTACAAAAAGGTTAACAGCGTGCGATTCATCTCTAACTTTAAGGAGCTGTCAGAAATTGTCTTCATTCGCTTTGCAGCTTCCGCTATAAATGTAATCGTCCATGAGGTTCACAGTTAATTGCGGCTGCAAAACTAAGCGGTTGCCAAATAAGATACACTAATTTCTACTACATCTGAATTAGGATACGAAACTTGATTGAAACTCATCCTTGCTCCAGCATATTTGGCCAGCGAAGCTGTTGAACACAATGGCAATTGATGTTTTAAGTACATTTGGCCGTTCACTCTTTTTTTTTTTTTGCTGACTATACACGACACGGAAAAATTCAACAAACGTACCAACAACAGCTTCGCTGTAAAAGAAAATTCGAACTATTGCATTTAATTGTTTAAAGCTTTCCGCCTGTCACCTTACAGGAATGCTTTAAGCTGGATGCTGATCGGTAACTCCTGTTGTGCTAGAAATTGTGGTTCACTACCAACTTCCGTGCCTTCCAAACTGGGTCCGACAGATCCAATGGGGGGTCGCAAAGCAATTTCTGCCCTCAGTATTTTTTTTATGGGTTTCAGTTTAGCTAGCTTCAGCATACATTTTATTATGTTGACTGACACTAGTACGCATCATTGAAACTGACTCTTGTAGACTCGTGAAAAGCATGGGGGTGTCTCCGGGTTGCGGAGTTTGGTAAGCACTGAAATAGGCAATAAATTCCTTTATAACCTAGCGTCGATAAATGAAAGGGTCAAGAAGGTTCGAAATTAGTCGCCCAGAGATAGGTGAAAAGCGCGCTCGAACTTGCTATATACGTGCTGTTTTGTCGCTGTGCTGTTTTGACGCCGTGCTGTTTTGTCACGTGCTATTTTGACGTGTGCTGTTTTGTCGCCGTGCTGTTTTGACGCTGTGCTGTTTTGACGCGTGCTGTTTTGACCGTGCTGTTTTGTCGCGTGCTGTTTTGTCGTGTGCTGTTCTGTAGCGTTCCCCAGTAAAGCATAGCATTTTTTTAACTTGTTTCTCGATTGGCTATTTGTAGTGAACATTTTATGCAAAAGGGCAGTTACGTCCGCTTTAAATGTATTCTTTTAAAACTTAAAAAGTAACCAAGTATTTTTCTTTCTTACTAATTACATTGTTTGTATGTTTAGACAATGGGAAGTTAGTCAGCCCCAGTGAGCAACTTATCTCCACTGTAGAAGAGATATTCAGCCAGTGTCGTATCACAGCTATCCTGGGGTCTTTAACTTACATCACAGTAGTGATACACAACCGCATGCTGGTACAATGATCGTCCACATCGATGCAGGCAGACGCAGGGATTGAACTCGGGATTCCTATGTTCAGCTGTGCGAGCTTTCACTCCACGTGCTCCAAGCTGTGATGCGTTAATGCAATCGAGCACCAATCCCCTTGAAGGAAATATAGGAATTTGTTTTAATGTACAGCCATGTGTTTCCTAAATTTTGCCACTGTTATTAATGTAATGTCTCTTTTATTATTGTGTAGTCCATGTGCAGCCTGGTTCATTAAATGCTGTTGTCACAGAGTTTTGCCATAGTTTTCATTGAGTTCAGACATGTCTCATTTCCTGTCCAGGGGTTTGTGCCTCGCAATCCTCTATGGACTTGCACCGTTTACCAGAGTAAAGTCAACACCACATTGACGAGGCTTGCCCACTGCCTTTTCATTGCGGAGATGGCGCCATGTCACCGAGCTTTTGGTTGCTTGTCAAAACATCCCCAGGTGGTCAAAATTAATCCTGAGTTCTCTGCTGGGGTGTGCCAGATGCCCGTCGTTGGTTTGGCAAGGTAAAACCCCCAAGTTTGACTTCACTGCCTTTTCACGGCACACTACTACAGTGCCGACGTAGCGATTGGGCCCAAGTTTGCAGCTCACCCCATAGTGATACAGTAATTGAGCAGCGCTTCCAGCTAAACTCTGGTATGGTGCTCACCTCATTCATGCTCGTATTCAGTAATACGTAGTGTGATGCCATCAGTTTGAGTGCATGGGCCCTGCATGCTTGTGTTAGGTACTGTTAGGTAGGACACCCTTGAACGCGTAACATCCGAAGGTGTCCTCACAAGGAATTGCTGCACTATTGCAATATTTATTCTAACCGAAAGTTCTTCATGTGGGGTCACAGCTGCAAGATATGATTTCAGACATTCTCATGTATAGGTTTATTTCAAACAAATGTGCACTGAACAACTCGCTGAAAAGTCTTGAGTCTGAACATGGCAAAATTTTGAGTTATTTCAATGTAATTACCTGAAGCTTTTCACTTTCTTTGTATTCTGCTACACCCCTGCTTTGTGTGATGACAAAGATTGAATTGTTCTCGAGCAAAATGTTTCCACAACAAAGAAGGCAAGTTGGTCTTGCTTCTTTTGGAAGATTCACAAAACAGCAACCACCACCATAGTTTCAAACACTGTCGTCCATCGGGAACCTGAGTAGAACAAAGACATTGCAACAATCTGTGGTGACCAACTAGCTGAAAAACCGGCGGATTTTTTTCGGTTCAAACTAGAAAGTGTGTGGCCATAGTATAAGATTGATTTGTTTTTGGCCCGATTACATTTTGAGCTTTAACATTGCGAGCGACTTGATTCTTCGGTGACCTAAGCTAAAAATTACATGATCTGCATTCAGTGCCTACTGGAAGCACCACGCAATGAATTGAGCACGCACCCTTGCCCCGTTGAATGTGTCCACGGGGTCTGGAGTCGATGGGAGATGAGACTGCCTTCAGCATTGTCAGTGGGTGGTGGGACTGGTGGAGCGGGAAGTGGCTCGTTCTGCAGGTGGGCCAAGTTTTGCAGTGCAAGTCCACCAGTGATCATCACAGTTGACCGTTCAGGCTTGTGCTGCAACCACATGTCGAGGCACGGAAAGTGCTTAGGCCCGCTGCACTGAGTTCCTAGTCCGGAAGTGGGCCTTTTGGTACCTGCTTAAGACAAGAATGAAGAACCAATACACATCTTTTTTTTGGGTACCTAAATAAGACAAGAATGGAGAACAATACAGCACTCTGGGTGTGTGAACACACCCAGAGTGAATTTGCCTGACTCAGCAAAAAAAAAAAAAAACATTCGTGCCTTTAATACGATATATCGTGTGTTTTTTTTTTTGCTTTCTCTTTTTGTATTTTTGCGTGATTTTCGAGTTCGGAAGTGTATCCCAGTCAGTGTTTTTTTTTATGACTCATATTTGCAAGCTACAAACAAAACTCGACTAAAACACCATGCAACTCTGATTTTCCGCCTGTACTCTGACGAAAGAGTGAAATGTGTGTGTGTGTGTGTGTGTTTTTTTGTTTTTTTTTCTCTATGTGCACGTGATGTGAGTCCGTGCGAATCAGACATGTACGTAACGCGTTACAAGTAACGAGTTACTTCTAATTAGTTACTATTTTTGGTAACGAGTAACGTATTTAGTTACTTTTAAGGCCAAGTAACGAGTAACGGTATCCCGTTACTTTTGAGGAGTAACGTGTACAACACCGCTTAAATGGCCTTGTTTTTATTCTAGCCTGAGTCTGCGTCTATTGCGAGAACGGTAGGTTGGCAACCCGAAAAACAATTAAACAGTATGACAGAACAGCAGCATATATCGCTGAACACGTCAGTCGAACAGTTTGACTGACGTGTCCAGCGATATACGTTGCTGTTCTGAACTCTACAGCTGGGAATGTCTTTCACCCAGCGAGCACAATCAGGTTCGTTGGTTGAACCTCCTAGGACAGGGTACGGACCGGATGTAAACCCGGAGGTTGCGAACACGGGAAGGCACATAACCCATTACCCGCTGTCCTCAATGAAGGCGCAGTTCCCGAAGATTCACCAGCTCTTCCTGAAGCCCAACACTGCCGTTCCTTTGAGCGCGTCGGTAGAACGACGCTTCAGCGTCGCCGGAGATGTATTTTCAAGGAAGCGGGGAAACATAACTGATGAAAACTTCGAGAGGCAGCTACTGCTTAAGTGCAACGACTACTAAAAAGAAAACAATAAACAATGAAACAAAAACAGTTGTGTATTTGGTCGTCAAAGTAACGTGAAAAGTAACTCGTTACTTTTGAGGTAACTCATCCGTTCTTTTTGAAAATCGGTAACGAGTAACGTATTTAGTTACTTTTTGAGCGAGTAACGAGTAACGGTATTTAGTTACTATTTTTGAGTAACGTGTACATGTCTGGTGCGAATATAGACCAACACGCGGCCCTTACGTCACGCAGCTGCGGTGGCGCTGTCGACGGCACGGCGCACGCGCAGACGCTCCACCGCACGTGAATTTGCTTTCTGCGCACGCGCAGTGCCTGCGCACCTGGCGTGGGCAAACGCGGGCTTGTTTGTAAACAGCGTGTCGGTCTATATCCGGTCTGCCACACCAAACGCTGGATCTGGTCCCAGAAGCCCGTCTGCTGCTTTGACCCGACCCGACACTCAAGTGGTTATATTTGCAATGTTGAATAATTATTATTATTAATACTATTATTTATTTACTTATTTGTACGTACTTTATTTATTTCCTCATATACTGGTAAGTGGAACCCTTATTAATATTATTATTATTATTATTGTGTCTGTACCTGGTTTTGTGTTCATGCAATAAAATATTATTATTATTAATATTATTATTATTATATGTATTTATTTACTTATTTATAGCTCCTTTATTTATTTGTTCATATACTGTTAAGGGTAACCTGTTTCCTCAAAACGGCCGCCGTTTCGTAGTTGTTTTGGGAGTAGTTTCGTATACTCGCGCGTTTTTTTGGGCGGGAAGGGTTGACGGTTGGGAGTTGCAGGCCTGCGTCGGTATGAGCTCGTCCGACAGCCGGCTCCCAACGGCACCCCTGGATGCTGTAACACCTCGTGTGGCACGGCCCAAATATAAAGGCCCCCTTCGAGAAGAACGTCGTTGACGAAGAACCCCCCCCCCCCCAAAGAGAAAGAAAAAAAAAGCGCCCCCTTTCAAGGCGGGAAAAAAAAAGAGCCGGGGTGGTGGTTGTTGCCATCGGGGCAGATGCTGCCTGCCGCCAAAGGGTTGGTTGCTGCTCGGTGCAGTGACCCCCTTTCGGGAGAGGGGGTCAGCGACCGCTCTCACCCGGCAAGGCCCCCAAACACCGGCCCCCCCGAGCGAATTAACGACTCTCCGCTCGTCGCGCGCCAACACGAACCGCGGAGCCAGACTTGGATACTCATTACATGAGGAATCGCTCGATTACTTTTTCTTAAGAGTCATTTTGCGAGTTTTCGTACCTTCTGAAACGTAAGAGGGCAAGTTACACACAAACACACGTGTTTTGACCCCTACGTGTGTGTGTTTTGTCTGATGTGTGAGTGTTTTTGTCTGCTGTGATTGTGTCCCTAAGTGTGATTGTTTTTATCACACGTGTAACCCTTACTTGTGTGTTTTGTCTGCTGTGTGTATGTGTGAGTGTTTTGTCTGCTGTGATTGTGTCGCTAAGTGTGATTGTTTTTATCACACGTGTAACCCCTACTTGTGTGTTTTGTCTGCTGTGTGTATGTGTGAGTGTTTTGTCTGCTGTGACTGTGTCCCAAAGTGTGATTGTTTTTGTCACACGTGTAACCCCTACTTGTGTGTTTTGTCTGCTCTGTGTATGTGTGAGTGTTTTGTTTGCTGTGATTGTGTCCTAAGTGTGATTGTTTTTATACACGTGTAACCCTTACTTGTGTGTTTTGTCTGCTGTGTGTATGTGTGAGTGTTTTGTCTGCTGTGATTGTGTCCCAAGTGTGATTGTTTTTATCACACGTGTAACCCCTACTTGTGTGTTTTGTCTGCTGTGTGTATGTGTGAGTGTTTTGTCTGCTGTGATTGTGTCCCTAAAGTGTGATTGTTTTTGTCACACGTGTAACCCTTACTTGTGTGTTTTGTCTGCTGTGTGTATGTGTGAGTGTTTTGTCTGCTGTGATTGTGTCCCAAAGTGTGATTGTTTTTATCACACGTGTAACCCTTACTTGTGTGTTTTGTCTGCTGTGTGTATGTGTGAGTGTTTTGTCTGCCGTGACTGTGTCCCAAAGTGTGATTGTTTTTATCACACGTGTAACCCTTACTTGTGTGTTTTGTCTGCTGTGGGTATATGTGGGTGTTTTTGTCTGCTGTGATTGTGTCCCGATTGTTCTTTTGTGGCCGCGGTGGTGACGTGTGTTTGTGTGTAAGCCCTACTGCAGCTGTTATTTTGAGATCATGTATATAAGGGCGATCTCTCTTTTAATGCTGACGTAGCACAATCTCTACAAAAGGCTGGTAGAATGTTAGATTTTAATAACAGAAATCTACGCAGTGCTCCCAAAGAGCTAAAAGAAACTGCTTACTGCTGCTTGGTAAGACCGATGCTTGAATATGCGTGTGTTCTGTGGGACCCGCACCAAACGTCACCTTGCCATTAAAATAGAAAAAAAAATTCAAAACCGTGCTGCAAGGTTTGTATCGGGAAAGTACGATAGAACGTCCAGTGCGACAGAAATTAAACGTGAGATCTGTTCGGAACTATCGGAATTAAAGAGAAAGAAATTTCGTCAAAAGTTTTTATTTTCTATATCTAGGAACTTAACTAGAATTGATAAGTATAAACATCTTGAATTACCAAACTATATTTCATCCAGAATAGATCATTGTAACAAGATCAAGGAAATATTTTGCCGAACTGATTATAAAAAATACTCATTTTTCCCTCGTACAAAACGGACTGGAATTCATTGCCTGCATCAGCATTTACTACAGATGACGTAGGATATTTTTTCAATATACTAAATTTTTTAACATTCAAGAGTTTCTGTGTGTTCTTTTATTCAACAGTATTTATTGTATTTTCGCCATTGTATTTATGTTCGTGAGTATCTGTTTTATTTTGTGTTTCCCTGCTATAATGCTTCGGCGCTGCAGGTTGTTTCTGTAAATAAATAATAAAAAAAAACTCGCCCAAGCCGCCGTTTCGTACCTTGGTCACAGTCCTCGTGTTTGCATTTTTGGCCTAGTCCTCGTTCCAAATAAACAACGCACAAACAAAAAAAATTGGCTGCCGACACCACTATTGTTTCTGAAGGTTTCCAGCTGAACGTAAAGGGAAAACACGAAGGGGCGGAGAAAAAGAGACAGACACTGCTGGATTATCAACCTTTCACTGAAATTCGTACTTTTTCATCTACCCTCATGAATCATGCTATTGAGTTCCCAGGGGTAACTTCTTCTTCTTGAATATGATATTTGGTGTGATATAATATTCAATATGATATTTGGTTGGTTGTCTATGAATTGCGATAGCATTCGTCATGTTTACCTCCATCTTTTGTTACGAGGCCGTGGACGGCGTCTAGGATGACGCTACAAGATGGCGTTAAGAACGACGTCTAGGACCACCTCAAGGTCGACCACTAGGACAACCTCCAGGGCATAGAGCTCTAGAGGTGTATATATATATATAAAAAGTAAAAGTCGAGGTATGTGAGATCACGTGACGTTCATTTTTGTCGCTAAATTTAACGGGGAAACTAAATTGGTGTGCAGGTGATGGGACGTCAGTGTTTTACGCTAAATGTAGCGGGGAACCTGCGCATCAGGAACCGAGAGAGGTCCACGAAATCGGGAGAGGGGGAGGTGGGGGGGGGGGGGGGGGGTTAGCTAAAGAATGCTGTCGCATTAATACGTTTATTAGGAAATAATGACGATAGTACACTGATTACTCTGAGCAATAAGCTTAAACTAAAAGAATACGGACTGTATTCTGCTTGGTTTGAAAGTTACCTTGAAAGTCGTCGAAATCTGGTTAGATATTTTGATCTGTTTGTCTGAATCATACGCATATTTATCTGGAGTTTCGCAAATGGTCGAGCCTGGGACCACTTCTGTTTTTTTTTTTTTAGCGTTCATTACCGATTAAAACCGTCCTGGATTAAAAACTCAAAGGTGATCACGTTAGCTGACGAGTTGAAATTGTTCCGCAACACACTGTCTAAAAACAAAGGTGTATTCTTACACCTTTTGTACCATATAATACACTCCAAAACTTCATTTGGACGTACAGCGGACTCACGTCGATCTGACGGTACCAACTTCCGCAAGAGGCTTCATAGCCGTGTGGTACAGCTTATCAAAATAGCTAATGTACGTGTTACTAACTACAAAAAACAAAACAAAAAAACACATTTTTTTTTGTTTAACTGCAAAACTTCAGTGTTTTTTTTTTCAGTTGTCGTTGATACGTGCTTTAGCTATTTCATTAGTTGTATCGTACCATTATCAAGCCCCTCGTAAAATGTGGGGACGTCTGTTCGACTATAGTGCGCTGTATGTCGGACCGAAGTTTTGGGGTGCATTATATGGGACAAAAGGGTGTAAAGTAACACCCTTTTTTTTAGCGTAAAGGTTGAAAATATTAGTGATTGCATATAATATCCAATGTGATGTCCGATCTTTTGAACAATGGTGCTTGAACAAGTAGACTTCTTCTGAACCCCAAAAAGTCGGTAGTGATGTCCCTTATACCTGAAAAAGAGAGAGCTAATGTATGAGTTTGTAGGGACTATGTATGACTACGTCTGATAATGTATGACTATAATGTGTGACCCTTTTTGAAGCACAAGTGCGCCGAATGTCGCACGCGCGTAACCTTGGTGTGATCAAATACCATGTAAGCCAATACTGGCAACTCCTGCGGAGCGCGGGTGCAAAGTGATCGCAGCGCCCCTGGCGAGCTCGGAGTTAACGCTAGCATGGCGAATTTTCTAAAAACGCATTGGATTTGCATATCTCCGTGCGAGGTGACCAATGAAAAAAAGTTTTCACGAGTATTGGATGCTTTAAATGTTAAAAAGTACATGCCACTTCATGAGTGGAGAACATTTTCTTCGTGTGGGAACGATGTTCGAGAGTTGCAGGTTGCAATTTTGGGGCTTTCCCGAAGAAAATACTCTGCCACGACCACTTACGTAAGCCAGGCAAAACACGAATGCACCTTTGCCCTGTTGCTTGAAAAAGGGCAATTTTGCTACGTTTCAACTTTACTTTTCATATCGACCAATTCGTTTTGTCCTTCAATTCCAATTTCTCGTGAATGTATTTGCTTATAACTGTTTTTGTCGAATAGGCGAGCTGGCTAGAATCCCGTTAAGATCGTCTCCGGATCAAGAAGCAAAAGACAATTTCAAACCAAGTACGTTACTGCGATGTCAGTATGCTCTGGAAGAAGTCGATTGTGCACATGCAAATCTCACGCTATTACTGAAACTAATAAAAGCGGAGTTACCAAAAAGAAAAAACTCACTTCGTTGGACGGTCATGCACCTCCTTCTATTTTTCAAAGTCTACTTTCTTTTTATGTTTGAGGCGACGCTACGCCGCCACAATCTTTCTTCCTCTTGCGTTTTTTTTTTTCTTTCTTGTGTTTACTTGTGTAAAAACTAAGCCTTGTTAGGCTTAGTTTTTACTTTCTTTCCTTTCGCTTCGTCGCTTCCTGCCACCGGTTCGTCTGCTACGCTATGCCCGGACATCTGGAGGGCCGTCTGCAACTTTGTTGTTACTGTCTTTGTTTTTTGTTTTTTCCACTGTCGTCTGTGATAACCTCCTATGTTCGCCTTCGATTGAGTTTCTGATCCGAAATCTTCATATGTACTTGTTGATACTTAATAAATATATTAAACAAGTGCAAGCTCGTTATACATTTCTATTCGGATATTGTTTGAGTATACGCGGTCACGTCTGCTATGTGGTTATCGATTGGTTGATCAATCGGCCGCCTTCGGGCATACAATTGTACGCATACTTGGAGATAGCAGGCATGCCATGTGCTGCCTACCATGGAAAAACAAGCTTTTGTGATGCTGGTGGAAAATCGTTCTGCCGCTTCTCGAAGACAGAACAAACTTGAATAATTAAATCATGCTTGAATAAACATAAGATCGGGTTGACTGAGTTTGAGACGTAGTCCTGTCATTTCTCAAGTTCCTTCAACTTCATATGCTCATACTTCTGCCCCAAGTCTCAGATTTATTCTAACATGGTTAGACATTCATCATGCTCGCCTGCACCCTTACTATAATTTATCTGTGAGTAATTAAGTTACTTCAAATTAAACTGCAAGAGCTTATCCAAGCAGTGCCTTCATAAATCGCCACTGACGCCTCAACAGATTAATATTTCACGAAACAAGAGTTCAACTGAAAACACACTTGAGGCTGCTGATCGACACAAAAACAAAAGGCACGGTGTGCAAGGATTGCCTGGACGTGTACATAAACAAGTACTGGAATGTACTTTTTGAACTGCTTCGCCAAGTGAGCAAACAAACAACCTGCCAAAGTCACTGGGAAAAAGAAATGCGAAAGCAAAAAAAGGTCACACACTGCTAGCACGTCGCAGATTGCACTCTGCGACTCTTATTTACCGGGCAGTGGGAGTTGGACTACGTCATTCCTTTCCTCTGTTTTGTTCTTAGTTCCTACCAACGCCGCGAAAGCAAATAAAAAACGTGCAACGTAACAGCTAAAAAAAGAGCAGCTCTTTTTATAGTTTCGTCGTGTTGCTTTTTTTTCTTTTTTGTTGGACTTAACGCCAACGGCGAGCACCACTGCTTATTTCAATGTCTCTACCGACTCCCGTGCGCGATCGTCCTCGTTGAAGGAGGTCTTTGCTGGGTGATTTGTATCTTTGTATCGTTTGCTAACTTCTGTTTTGATTCGCCGTGGTTCGCGACTGTTCCCATTTTTTTTATTTTCGTCTGGAATGAGGACCCCATCTTCTGCAATGTTCAGAAAGTGCTTGCAAGGACATTCTCTTCTGCGTTACCTTTTGTTTGTTGTAATGTTGAAGAGGCTGGTGTGCTTGCTGTGGTAATTGTAACATGTTGTTGGCGCACGTTTTAATATTCACCTATTTAGGTAAGAAATTGTGACAACGCAGTTCGTAACGGATAAACAGTAACCTCTTACGACGTAGTTTGAGTAGCTAAACGCATTTTTTTCCTCTTGCCAGATGCGCTCCAAACGTGTCTGAACCCCCTGAGTGGCGTTTGAGGCCTGTAAATAAATTGCTCTATCTTTGTTTTTGCGGGCGTTGTTATTTGTTTGTCGCTGCAGTGGCGATCAGTGGATTCCTTCTTGCAAGCGGACTGACCGTAGCGAAATTTCTCTGCTGTTAGGGTGACGAAATGGGCACGCAAAGCTCGAGGACGTCGCAGAGCCTATACTTTTCCGTTGCGTCGTCTGCTTCCGTAAACTCGAGTCCGCTAGAGGCGCCACTGTCACGCTCGCCGCCACTCCCATAGATTTTCGGAGGAGTTTCCAGTATTGGCGAAGCTATAT
>JAZHYW010011213.1:0-20422 GCA_037355805.1 Ixodes ricinus | reverse complement strand
CCCAGGATCGTGTCTGGTACCAAACAAATGTCGACACAACACTCTGGTTGCCGCCGTCGCTCATAGATGGCGGTAGCCGTCCAGAGTGCTGTGTATACCGGTTGTCTGTTTCCCGCCGTGGCTCATAGATGGCGGCAACCTTCCTTCGGAGGAAGAAGAGCGGAACGAGCGGCGATGTGCGCAGCAGCTCGAATGGTTCCGCAACCGCCGCGAAGCCGCTATCGCCTCAAGTTCCACTGCGTCGAGCGCTTCAGATTCCTGCGTGAAAGAAGAGCAGATCGCTCGCCTGGAGAGCCACTGCCGAGAGAACAGAAGCTACAGCTCCGTTGCTCTTCCTTCTTCACCAGAGTGCAAAGGCTGGAAGTTCTGGTTAATCTTCGATGTTTCAGCGTAGTTCCCCATGGAAAGTTTTCTCCGAAACGACAAGTTTAAAACAAGCAAAAAGAAATATAGATGAACCTCCCGAAGCCGTCCTTTCTAATCACTAAGGCCCGCTTCAGACGGGGCAATTTCGCCCAGCAACTTGACGTCGCAACACCAGCAACACGGGCCACCTGCGTTCACACGCAGCAACCGGATTGCAACGACTTGCCATCATCACCATGAAAATTTATTCTTCTTGCACTATTTAGACACACAATTACGTGCTATAAACGTGTTTTTATGCATTTAAATCTCGTTGAGAATACTAATGCATCTTTCTAAAACAGTTTATTTCCAAAAACGATCAATTCCAAACCACAACGGAGTCTTTTGTTGTCATCATCATCACCACAGGGGTGTCACGTGAAAATATCGCGTCCCTGATTGGATGCAGCCGCTTCAAACGTCTTCGAATTGCTCCGAGTTGCTCGCTTGTTTCGAGCAGGACCCGATCTCAGCAATTCGTGTCGATCTAGGGAAAGCCAGGGAACAACCCGCCAGCAACACCGAAATTGCCGAGAAAGTTGCTCCGTCTGAAGGGGTCCTAAGAAGCGTTTCAAGGAGCCGGCTCTTGAGATGACCCTAAAAGGTTTTCCAGAAACAATGGGCGCGTTAAGTCGGCGTTCCTTTACTCCTACTCCGACGCTCCGAGTTTCATACTCCGAGCGCAGCAACTAAACGACGCTTAGCGTACCAGAAGCGCGGAACGCGACCACCGAGGCTGCGTTCCAAACCTACTCGAATAGATCCGATTTACCCTGGCGGATTATGTCACGTGACAACAAAAATAGAGAAACGCTGGACGCGGGTATAGGTTTCCGATAACCACCTTTACCCTCGAGTTAGATCGAGTAAGTTTTGGAACACGGCCAGAAAGTGTCAACGAGCCACACGAGCTCCTTCCGACCGTGAATACGGGTGGCAGAAGCCGAAAATATTTCCAAGATAAATAATTAGGCCCGTGTAAAGCAGCAGAGTCTAAAGCAAAAGAGACGGCGACGTTATGAAGTTTCTACGAACGTTTTAATATCCCTGAAAGGTTTGAAGACTCGCTTCGTGCACGTATGTGGAAGGTTACCTTGGCCGATCTATTTATTGACCATGCATGCTGTTCCGATTTAAATTAAAGACAACATTCTTGAACCATCCGTCGGTTCCCTCTCGCAGCGAGACGGAAGCTACGCCGATATACCGGCACACCGTCGTTCGATAGCACGTCAATTCGTTTTTAGGCGGTATGCATGAACAAACCTTTCCTGCAGCGCTAACTGGTGTTTCGGCTTTCCAATCTAAGTATCTTTATTCGCTGCGGCTGGGCTAAGCATTCTAAGCAGGGCAGCGGTCTGCCTGTCTTTACATCCCAACTTTTCTGTCGTCGAGCTATCGGCACGCTTGTTCGATAGATCAATTCGTTTTCAGGCAAGACGCACGAACAAACCTTTTTCGGAACGCTAATTGCTGTCTTGGCTTTCAAATCAAATCGTTTTTACCCGCTGGATTAAGCACTAATCAACTGAAAAGGGGCAGCAGCGGTCCGGTTGCGCCCTTCGTCTCAACGGTCTCAGCAACAGCGAGCCATCTTGTTTGTTTACGTGACGTCACGGAGCGCGAAGAAGTCACTCGCGCTCCTAGAAATTCCAAGGGAAATTCTCGGTGCACGAAGAGCGCGCTCGAGTGTCAGTCTCCGGTGGCACTCCTGTCCGTTTACTGTAAGGAGCGCCAAACTCTCGCGCTCCGGAGCACGGACTTAACGCGCCGCAAGCGACTGCTCTGGATCCATGTGTCTGATCTGGCGCTGCGCGACAACACTTTTCCTATAACATCAAGTGGTATGATCGCTGCAACCTTTTTACGAGCCTCTGAGGCATGACATATTATTGTTGGCTCAGAGCAATATGTCCAAATGGCTACGAAGTTCTAAATACCCGCAATTAGAAGAAACAATATACCACTTCCAAAACTAAGAATTAGTGACTTGAACGTGCTGCCCGACTCACTGGTAAAGCTTCCTAACGTTCAATCATTTTTTTTTCATGAACTCATGTTATTGTAGTCTGTTTTGACGGTTTACTTTGATCGGCCTGTGCTTGCTGTTGGTTGTGTTCTTATATTATTGTAGTATAACCATTGGCATGTTTCTCCTGTATGTTTTGTTCTTTTTTGTCGTTTGTTCCGCTCTATGTTCGCTTTGTATAATTATTTCAGACCCCTTCTGTAATGCCCATCGGGCGATGTAGGTACCAAATAAATAAATAAATTAAAAAATTGAAACATTTCCCTCTTAAAATACACAGCGTGAAGGAGAGGAGTTTAAAATCTATATTCTTGATTATGAAAAATGCCTGCGAGTGTGCCCACATGACAGCGGTTGCTATATCACAATGGCATTCAGGCTCAATTATTTCACTTATTATTTGAACGCAGAAGTCTGTTAGTAGGGTACACGAGAGTTCAGTGATTGGAAGAGGATAGAACAAAGCGATTTGAGCCCGAAATACCGTAACCACCTCTATTACTTTATTGTCTGAGCTGCTATTACTGTTCGTTGGTAATGAATTGAAAAATGGGCTAGTTTGACAAGCTCCAATCAGTCGGATCGATTACTGGTATAAAAACACTATATTCTCGGGAGAGTATTCGAGTTGCAAGTCTCGACGCGTGTCTTTCAAAGCAGCGATTTTTTTTTCTTGTCACGGGAATTTTGCGGGTTACATTGCATTAGACAATAACCCTTCGGTTATTGTCTAATGCAATTTGTGCCCAAGTAATCATGCCACTCGACATCAAGGGGTCATCTGTGCCATCTCTCAATCAATCAATCAATCAATCAATCAATCAGTCAATCAATCAATCCTTTATTTCACATCAGAAACTGACGGAGGCTGCAGGGGCAAAAAGTAAAAAGTTTTACTTGACAGGGCCTCTGCAGCCTTACAATTGGCACACGGCGACATACGACACATCAAGTATTAATATTCAGTTTTCAGCTTTTAACATTAAGGAAAAAAAATTTCTAACTCAACATCATGATGAATTTATGCAAGCCGGCAGAGAGACGTATATACTATAAATAAGGTTGTAGACCTGGTCAAACGAGTCCATAGGAACACGGAGTCATCATGTTCAACTTTTCAACGGAAGTTTACGAGGCCCTATGAAGCTGCTCAATATGCGCGACACCTTGTTGACATTTTCCCCAATCGTTCATTGCTTTGCTTTTTGTACCTCGTGAGCTACTGACTATAATTCCCAAGCAGCCTCTAATCCACAGTCGCATCTGCTTCATTTCCATCCAGCACTCTAAAAAAAAAAAGGAGTAGTACTTCCTCCCTTAAAGGAGGAACTCGCGTGTCTCATATATTGCTCTACAAAGGAAGGAAATTTCCTCCTACAAAACGGGAGGAAATTTCCTCCCCTAAAAAGGGAGGAAAGTTGCCACCTATTTTTGCTCGTGGAGAAAACGTTCCTCCCCTAAGAAGGGAGGAAAATCGCCACCTTTCTTCGCCCAATGGAGGAAACTTTCCCCTCGTGTAATTCATATAGCTTCCACCAGATGACGCTCAAAACAGAAAAACAAAAATGTTAGTGAAGTGCCAATTCGTTTTCCAATGTCCCCCACTCTTGAACGCTACATGGTAAACACACATACAACACTGAACACAGAGAATACACGAAACACAAGCAGAACACACAACAGCAACAACGCAGCGACACCGTACGCTAAGTTCGCACTCTCTCTATATATGGCAGTCTTATTTTTGAATCCGACTTGGCCGGTGACTGCCGTCATTTGTCGCATAAACACGGAGAGACGGAGCAAATATTACTCGTACTTTATACATCATTTCAATTGTCTCTTGGAAGAGCCCCTATCTCTTAATTCAACACCCCGATCAAATCAAATGTAGATCATTAGGCTAATTAACTAAAATTTAATTATTATCTTTTTTTAATAAGTTTGAAGAATTATGTAGCAATGCAATGTTGAAATGCAGTACACTGGTGCTGAAATTTGCCACGAAGCTATTGTTTGATTGGAGTGCTCAGTGCCAGTGTAATCAATTTTAAGTTTTGGTGGGGAAATAATTAATTTTAATTGTTGCACAAGTATTTCAATGAATTTTTTAAGCAAAAAATATTACTGGTTTTAACAAGACTCGTTGCAACAGCACAGGACATATCTTGGGTAATGCTTTGTCACCCGTATTAGAGAAATTTAATATTGTTTTAATTTTCTAACCTGGAGCGTTTTTCCTATAAAAAGTAAGTGCCAGGAGCGATAAGGACCCACGGACCATGACTTTGGTATCAAAGCAGACAACTAAAATGAAACTGTCTTTGGTGATATAATGCAACCGCTTGAAAACATCACGTTGCACAAGTCAGAAAGTTAAACAGCCCGTGTTGAAAGATTTAGTAGATCGTCCAGTCACTTCCGCAACTCTATAAGCAATCCGTTATGGGTATGGCCTCCGCTATATATACCGTAGCGGAGCCGTGTTTTCATGTTTTAGAAAACGTTTGCAACCCGTTGCAGAATATAGCGTTACGATAGCTAACGCAATGCAACTATTTCGGACACTAAAGCTAAAATAAAAGTTTGTACAGCAATTGTTAGTAATCTTCTATTCATATCGCTATCTAAATAGAACATTAATTTATTATCGTGTAAGCTTATGTTCATCCTTGCTTCTTTTAAAAGTACGTCCAGTACATTTGCGACGAGTAGACTGAGATCCACGTTGTTGACACCGGGTCGGCTTCGTCGTGTACTACACCCGGCCCGCGCTCGTTTCGCGACACGAGAGAAACCGCGCGATAAAAGGGACTAAGTTGGCCGCATAAAAGAAAACAAAAGTGCGACAAAATTATTCGTTCACTTTATTATTTTTTTTTTTGCAAGTGCGTTTTTAGATATGTAGCACACAGTAGCAGGAGATGCCGCACAAACTAAAAAAGTGGCGGTGAACCGTCCGCTGTGGTGAATCATCCGTTCCTTCAAGACGGCGGATCCGGCCTCCCTCCCCCACTTCGCCCCGCAACCAGAATGGAACGTCTGTACTACCCTTTCTTCCAAGTGGACTCTTCCCGAATGAATAGTTGACCTTGTTTCCCGGATCCGTTGCTTCGTTCCTTCGCCGAATCGTCATTTCAGTGTCATTTCTTGAGCAGAACTATGGTTTTTGAAGAAAAAAAAAAAAACGCGTGTTCTTGCAAGCCGGTCGTGGTCCCGGTGTTGAAGGACTACAGCGTGTGTCGGACGCAGTCGCTCGCCGCAACGCAGTGCTCGTTCCTACCGACTGGATATGCTGTTCCGTTTTACTCAGAACTGAAATAAACGCCGCACGGATTACCTCTTGCTGTATACGGTAGGTACGCTTTATTTCTAGAGTATATGTTTCTCGCGGAGGTGACGGGGCCAGGAACGTATAGATGTGTCGACTCGAATAGAGCGGTGATCTTAGCAACTACGTGATGAAGCGAAAAAAAAAAAGAAATTCCACAATTATGACGACTATTTTTTGTGCGCCCTACTTGTTGCTAAATTTAGAGCAAATAGGCAGGCGAGCTGGTTAAGGAGAGATAGACATAGTTTCGTGTCTGTTCGTCCTTTCTTTGTTCCCTCGCTCCAGGGTCACTATGTCTACATGTCATGTAGCAAGTAACGCGACAAAAGCGGTCGTACTTGCCATGCCAGTGACAAGTCGCCCACCTGTACTTATGGCAGCTGCAAGGTTTCATCCACAGTGAATAAGCGCCATCTCGAAGCGGGCAGATACGGAGTGATTCTCGCGAGACACACGCCGTGCTACGCGCCTCGCTTTTTTCTTGTTTTTTGCTTTTGTACAACTAGTGCACCTCCGCTAGCCCCCGCAGCTCCGCTTTTTCTCTCCTAGCACCGCGCATGGGCAGTAGTGGGATTGCTCTAGGTGACGGTAACCAAGCCCTCAAGTTGCCGTCACCGCCATTAAATATGTTCGCGGAGGTTCGACGGCCGCTGCCGGCGCGAACATGGGGGAGGAATTTTCGTCCCTTTTTCAAGCGCCACCAGGTTGCGCTGCATCTAAATCGGTGAAATGGAGGAACGGGTGCGATTTCCTCCCTTCCGTAGGCGACAGGGAGGAACATCGCTTTTTCCTCCATTTCTCCTCCCTTTTTTTAGAGTGAGTAAAAGCTGGGTTTTCCTAATAATCGAATCTACCGATACAGAAACCTTCCAAAATGTATCATAAAATAAACGACATTTGCATTTCATATGGTGGTAAACTATACATAGTGCCGCCATTGTCGTTAGCTCCACTACCATCGTCATCATAGTCAGCATTATCATCATCATTAGGGGCCTCATGAACAGCCTTAGCCAACGTTACTAAAACACTCAGTTGGGAAACTCGCTCCTGAAACCTGTGCCGCTGGCGTCCACCGAGACCGAGCTAAATACGATAACAGCGCCATCTGTTAGCGACGAGTTGAAACATGAGAGTTGCTTTATCATGGCCTCCGAGATCCCGAAGCGCGCGCGCGAAGGCTTCTCCGGCCGTCCCATTCGAGTCGCTCCCCCAGCAGAAGAGTGTAATTGCGCTAACTCCGTCGCTCGCCGCGAGGCGGCGCTGTCTGCCCAGTCATAGCAGAGGGGCGAGCCGGCAGCGTCGAAGCTAGAGATCTGCACTGATACGGGCCAGACCGAGGGCCACGGGCCGGCCCGGCCCTCGGGCCGGGCTCGGGCTTCACGGCTACATTCATGAAGGGCCCGGGCCGGGTACGGGCCTTGCATTCAAGTCTACAAGGGGGCCAAAGCAAGCCAAACAGGCTATTACTTTTTTTTTTTTTAGAGCATGTTTTTTGGAAGCGGCTTCGGGGGTTGGGAGAGGAATCACAGAGGGAGATAAACCGATGCTGAAGCATGTGGGCATGTGTGTGTGGGTGTATGTTTTTGTATGGTTCGGTGTCTGCAGCGAATGCTCTTCCAGAGGACTGGCGGCGTGGCCAGCGCGGCTTCCTTTTCGTCCCCGGCGGCGCCGCCATCATACAATCGCTTCTCACCACAAACACGCACATACACGCGCCTATACAATGCGTACCCTCGCCGGCGTACCCTCAACCATCTACAGGTTCCCCTGAGGGGTAGTTTTCATGAACAATTTCTCGCAGACCACCGCAAAGGACGACGACATTGCTGTTTTTTGTTGTTGTTTTTTTCTCTTTTTTACGGTTGTGCGCAGCGAGAATGGCTAACTTAGAACTTTGCCCGTCGTTTGTCCAAACCCGTCACGATGTTTCCCTTCCTTTCCAACTGTGACACGTGGTTTTGTTTACGTCTGCTTGTCATTTTTGTTTTTCCGTCCTTTCCGCGCGTGTTTGGTCGCAGAAAAGGAAGATCGTGTGATTTTTCTTAACAAGCTGCCTAGGCCTGCAGATTGGTCCAACTAACAATGGCAGCAAAAAAAAATTCTTACAGTATTTACTATTGGGTATCGTAATCAACTTATGTAGCATGAGCAGTGCTGCCAAGCGAGCATTCTAGGGCTAAAATAAAGCGCAGCTGGTCCGTGAAAATTAGCTTCGGGCCAGGCCGGGCCAGCTGTCGGAAATAGATAGCGGGCCGCGGACAAGTCCGGGCCCAATAGAAAACGGGCCAGGCTGGGGCGGGCTTCGAAATATCGGCCCGTGCAGACTTTTAGTCGCAGGCAGCGCGGGTGGGTGGTGTCAGTCGCGTCGTCGTGCTTCATCTTGCGTTCACCCGGGCTCCCCGTAATGTTTTGTTTTCGGCAACTTCTGGACATGGATTGAAAGCAAGGTATGTTCTAAAACTATAAACACACGTGGTAGCCATATAGGTTTCTTTGAGGACGCAGTGCAGTCGCGATATGTAGAGGAAGGAGATGTGCCGATATGGGTAGGGGGTGAGAAAAAAAGAAAAGGTTGTTTTGTTGAGACTGCCGAACCGCTTTTCCTTCATCCTCCTAAACAGCTTTCTACAAAGCTAATTTGACGTGTTGTGCGTTTTTACAGTGATAGCTGGCTATTGTCTCTCCGTGTTGTCACTTGACATCGTGACGTCAGAGTCACGTGACTTCATAATGTCTTGTGACGTCACAATTTTCCTTTACATCATGGTGTCACATGATGTTTACAAGATAACACCCCACCTTTTCAATCAGGGCCTACAATTATCACGGTGTTTATAAAAACAACAATGGCGAAATAATTGCGAGGTGGTTGTACCTCACCGCCATAAGTTTTTCCCCAAAGCCGGGGTCACACTGCTTGTACATCATACAAAAGACAGTCTGCAAACAGATTCAAACTCGAGTCACCACGAGATCTGAGCTTCGAATGCCGCAAGGCAACGAGTTCAAGGAGACACTTGGCACGCGGCATTTGAACCACGGATATCGTGGTGACTGATATCTGCAGACTGTCTTGTGTATAATGTATAAGCAGTGTGACCCCGGCTTAAAGGTACTTCTAGTAGAAGCAAACACCGCAATACGACCCGCGAAAATTGCGTAATAAATATTAAAAATATTAAAAGAAGGACAACACGGACTTCACTATATAGTATCAAACCTCGTGCTCAGGCTCAAAGAGCTACGCCAAACAAGGTGCGAAGAATAAAAAAAAAAAAAAATTGCAGCATGATTATTTTTATTTAGGGAAATCCGAAGTTTTTATGTACGGAGCTAATTTTTTTTCTGGAGTTTTATACGTGCTACAGATTGCAATCAAATATATCAAAAGGCGCGCTTGTAGCGCTAGCCGCAACATGTCCAGATGAATATCTCAAATTAAATAATTAAATAAGCATCACAAATTGTCTATCTACGTCCCCAGAGCAGCTGTTCACCGTTCTACCACAATACACAAAAATTTGTAAGTATAAGTTGCAGTAACTCGACGTAACAAGACTTTTTCTTGAACTCTTCTGCCTCGCGCCATGCTGTCGATGACTGGGTTGGGAGCGCCTCCCCGCGGAGAGACGCCGCCTCCTTCTCTTTTTCCGATTACGCCCTCTCCGCACGAATGGGACGGCCGGAGAAGCGTTCGCGCGCTTCGGGATCTCGGAGGCCATGGTTTTATACGGCTACTGCGAGATGGCCCCCGCGAGATGGCGCCACCGGCCCTTCCGTGACTCGACGGAACCAGTGAGTGCAGCAGTGCAGTTCCCGGAGTGGCCGCTGGGAGAGAAAGGGCGGCGTTGCGATCGCCATTAGCTCGGCACTCGGACAAGGATCGGCGCCATTTTTTGAGAGCAGGCTCTATGGCAGTTTCCCAACTGAGTGGTTCGAGTAGCGTCGGCCTTAGCCCAGGGCCCCAAGATTGCTTAATCCAGCACTACTACTGCTGTCAGTGCTATATCCACTCTCCCTTCTGCTCAAGCTTAGAGAAAGCCTCTTCGATTGTCCGCCCCATATATTCCCCTGCCTCTTCCCCCTCTTCTCACCAGCACCACAAACAATCGCTTTGTGACCAACTCCGACGCTCTAGCACTCGCCTAGCGTGCGCTGCATCGTTTCCGCGCTCGCTGCAAGCAAAAACTTTCAGCCTTTCCACTTTGGTGAAGAAGGAAGAACAGCGAAGCTGTACTATGATGCAAATGAAGTAATGGTTGTCCGCAAGTTGGCAAGCCAGAGTGGAAAGGCTGGAAAGGTTGCAGCCACCTATGAGTGACGGCGGCAGGCAGTCGACAACCGGCAAACACAACACTCTTGACAGCCACCGCCATCTATGAGCAACGGCGGCAAGCAAACACCAGCAAACACAACATTCTGCACAGCTACCGCCATCTATGAGCGACGGCGGCAACCAGAGTGTTGTGTCGTCATTTGTTTGGTACCGGACACGATCCTGGGGACCTAGCCCTTTACAGCTCCGCTGTAATATCATTCGTTAAAGAAACTTAAGACTGCTTACGTATAGGAATCCGAAAGCATTCCTACACGCAGTGCATTCCTACAAGCAGCGCGCCACGTCTTCCTACATCGCACGACGGCGCTCCGGCGGTGACGTCACGCTCCTCCACTGCGCAGGCGCGGCGAACTCCGCCGGCTCCACGGCTTCCGGGACGAAGCATTGCGTTTCTGTGCTTTTCTTTGCGTTTTATTTCTGAGTGAGGCACGTCCGCTTTGACATTGAACGTCCACCCGCCGGACGACTTGCCTCGACGGCGTACGATTTGTTTCTCATGCTGGCCTGCACTACGCCGGTAATGCACTTCAAGGTCGTCGTAGTAGCTTGATCTGCATGGCATGGTTTGATTTTACGGCATTTTCACCCTCTAAGCCAAGCCGGGCTCCTCACAGAAAAAAACAAACGCACATTGCGGGAGGCCTCTAGGCCATGACAATGCACTTGTTTTTGTCGCTCGTTCACCGACGCAATTCAATGAAGACGCCCGCTGCAACAGAGGCCAAAAAAATCTATCGTGTCGTCTGCTACCAAAGCAAAGCGGAGTGTAATACTTCAGAAATGGATTTCATTGTTGCAATACGACACTTTGACGACAAGAACATCTTCATAATCAGATATCAGAAGTTAGGTTGCTTAAAAAAATTATTTACTTACTTATAAGCAAAAACCTAGCCTCATCTGGAGTCTCCATGCATTAGTCCATAGCAACGTCCATAGCAACGGTTTGTTTGGAAACAGACGCCATGTTGTGACGTAGTCACTTATTGGGTCAATGAACCTGGAAATGCTGCAGTTTCCTTTATTTTTTAATCAATAGAATGTAGCCTCAAAATACAAAAAACTATTATTCCCGTCTGGTTTCAGCTAGGGAGCACTGCGTCAAGACCCCGCCGCGGAAGCGGCTATGTACAACCTTGTTCCCTTCCCCAGCAGCGTCGAAAGGGCCGCACTTTCAAAGTGTAAGCGCTGCCCAAAAACACGTTTTTGCGCGCACGAGACACGAGCCCGAGTAAGGTGAAGGCGGAGGTTGTTAGTGACATTTCCCTTCCTGACAAAAAAAAAAAAAAAAAAGAGGAGCGAAAAACCCCAGATTGTGGGCCGGCCCTCGCGTGTTTTCTTCGTTTTTTCTCGAAGCCGCTTTCAAAAGAAAGCGGACAAGCACCCTAGGTTCGGTCACCCATCTGAAGGTCCGGCTTTGTACAGGGATAGGAGTGTGCTCGCGCGAAGTGGCGCGTTTGGCCTCGCTGACATCGCCATTATCTTTGTATATCCTTCTTCTCGAATGCTGCGGCAAAGCAACATCGCTTTCCGAAATATTTTTAGGTTTCGTTTTTTTCTTCTACGAGCTTCCGTCACGGGGGCCCTCAGAGAGTCGGGGCCCTGGGCTGCAGCCCCCTTAGCCAGCGCTACCTTAATCCGGCCCTGGAACCCTTTGCATAAAAAAAATCTCGAAACCTAGACATGTTTGTATCGAGCCTGGCCACTGTACCTCAAAGCTCGAACCCGGTCGAATCTGGTGAAAAGTCGAACCGGTTTGTCAAACGGTCACCGTTTGACGAACCGGTTCGACTTTTCACCAGATTCGACCGGTTCGACTCGGAGGACAGTGCGGCCAGACCTCGATACAAACATGTCTAGGTTTCGAGATTTCTTTTATGCAAAGGGTTATTTTAGTTTTATGAACAGTTGCAATTAAAAGAAACTAATCCTAATCACCGAAGAAGTTAATAACTTACCTTTTTGTACTGTAATAACTGCTATAACCAATCAGTGCTGCCCTTAATTCATCCCTTAGCCATCACCATCCAATCCGAAGCTAAGTGGCCAGCTCTGTGGCGCATGCGCGTTGAAGTCGAATCTGAGTCGAACCTTTGGAGAACTTTTCGCAAGAAGTTCGACAGAGTCGAACCTGGTCGAACTCGAAGCTCGACCGGTTCGCGACATTCCTTTCTCAAACACGCTTTAAAAAATGTGGACGCAATATTTCGCCGCGATATTTGGGGGTTAGGATCAATAAAATGTCATCAATCTTAAAAAAAAATTAATCTGGGCATATATGTTTTTTTTTGCACGACCCTTTAACTATTAAATTGGAAAATTTCGAACCTCTAGAACATTATTTACCCCCTTTAATTGATAAAATAAAACGTGCTTCCTCTCTGCAAACCTTCGGGAAACGACGGAAACCGTGTTTCTTAAATCCTTCATAATTGTTTTTATTGTGTTTTTTACACATACAAGTTGGTTTTTGCAGTACTCGTGCTGATATATATATATATATATATATATATATATATATATATATATATATATATATATATATATATATATATATATATATTTGTTGCTTCGTCGCAGTTGCTGGTGTAGCGAGTAGGGATGTCGCGACCCTGTCGAGGTTCGAGTTCGACTAGGTTCGACTTTTCGAACTTCTTGTGAAATGTTCGACAAAGGTTCGGCTCAGGTTCGACTGCTACGCAAGCGTGACCAGTGTTGCCAACGTTTTTTTTGCGCGCCGCTAAATTGATACCAAAAAGTCACTAAACAGTCGCTAGATTCGCCAGGAAGTCGCTAAAAAATTCGCTAAATTTCAAAAGCTTATTAAACCCTTTTAAAGTAAGTAAACCTCAAATAATCATATCTCAGGTATTTTGAGAGGTTAAACTTACACTGAAAAACAACTAGGACGGTTTTTATTTGTAATGTTTTATTTGGGAAACGACTAGGCGGTAAGTACGAATAAGAAACGGGTACTTGTTAATTTTAACATGGAAATAATGACTGGTTTGTCTTCAAGAACAGGTCAACGGAATAGTCTAGAAGAAAAAGAGTTCTTCCTCGATGTTGGCTGCATTTAGGTCACCTAAATCTGCCGATGCCGACGGTTCGTTGCCACGTTGGTAGGCTTCAACTGTGCCAATCCGCCGAACAACTTCTTCTGGAAGTTCGTAGTCAAAACACGTCTTTGCGTGCCTTTTGAGGCCAGCTCTTATAGTCAGGATGGCATTTGCCATCGCGGGAGCCATCCTGTTGCGGAGCTTCGTCTTCACAAGGTTCAGTTCGCTGAAGGATCGCTCAACCTCTGGGGGTACCCCGCGTCTCTTAACCTTTTTGATTGTCGTTCAAGACTGATTTTCATCTGGTGATTGCAACTTTTTTCCAGAGCCGCACTTAGACATGTCAAGGCTATACCCTCTTTACCAGTTTAGAGTGAGCACTTTCAAACTAAACCAGGCTTTTCTTAGTGCGCGGCTCAATTAAGCGCGCCGCTAAATTGAGCATATATCCAAAGCAAACTCGGCTGGCCGCTGCGTAACCGCAATCTCACTTTGAAGGCAGCTGCGTGTGTCATATTAGTGGCATAACACGGGCGAGACTGTCATCTTTGATTTAGGCAGGCAACCTGTAATCGACGAGCACGTGACCGCATTAAACCAGATTAAACAATGCCGTCATCGTGCCGCCAGCTGGACAAAACACTGACACATTCAGGGGCTGCATTTTGACTAGCATGAGCCACCTCATCACTTTTAGTCTTCAATACCCACTGGCGCATCCCTGAAGGTGCAGCCGTGGCAAGATCTCTGTCATCTTGGTTTTGGCAAATCGACAACACATCACTCTGGCCAGCGCAAACTGCTCTCCCTTTGGAATGGTACCTTTATTTACGTTCAGAAACTGTAAACATGAGCACCTCATCGCTGCAATCTCCATGCCCACTGGCCCGCTCCTCATTTTGAAAATTTGCTGCCGTTGATATCGCTGTGAATGGCGCTGCTGACGGCAGATCTGTCGTATTTTATTCCAGCAGGCAACGCACTGTAGTCGACGAGCGCGTGGCAGATGGCATCGCGATATAAACAGACAAACAATGCCGTCATCGGTGAAACGCGCTGACACGTTCAGGAACAATGACTGGAACGAAAACATGGGCCGCCTCATCGCTGCAGTGCTCCGGCAAGGCGAAGCGTCACTGTGGATGTACGGGCAGATCTGTCATCTGTGCTCGTCATTGGCGCATGACCTTTGGCCGTAAACAGACAAAGCCTATGCCGTATCGCTGCCGCCAGCTCGCTGTGGCAAGACAGCATTGACCGCTATCGCTGATCTTCCACTTGTACTGCAACCGCAGAAGGTGCTGCCGTTGATGTCACTACAATGAATGTATAGCGACGAAATTCTCTGTCGCTTGATTCCAGCAGGCAACTGCAGCAATCATTGTGTGAATCTTCGCGATAGAGCAGACGAAACAACTGCCGTCATCTGTGCCGCTGAAATGGCCGCGCTGACTGCATTCAGGAAACCGTGAGCGAACGGCAGCAATCTTCCATGCCCGGCAATCCCACAGCGTGCTTTATGATATTAGTCATAGCGCAGGCCTTCCTGTGATTCCGGCGAAAAGCGTAGTCGACGAGCGCTGTGGCAGGTGGCTGGCTCGCCCGGCCCGTAACCGGAGCAATAGCTGCCCGTCATCATGCCGCCAACAGTGGCCGCGCTGATAGGCGAAAGCATGACCCTCATCGCTACTGTAATCTTTCCATGCCCACCCGCTGCGTACAAATCAGATGTATAGCAGGCAGTTCCAGCAGTACAACCTCGGCCGACAACGCCATAACAAGCAGAGAAAAAACGCAAAATCATCGTTGAACGCATTCGGAAACAATAACAAGACAAACATAGGCCACCTCTCGCTGCAATATGCCCTATTGCCTTCTCGTCCTTTTGAAGATATCACTGTAGATAACCTTTTAGGCAGATTCCGAAGACACGCCCAATCGGCTGACGTGAGCAGAATGTGCTCGCGGCCTCAAACCGGAAGCTGCATCGTACCGCCGAAGCGCGCTGACGTAACGGAACAACATGAGCCACTACTGTCTCCATGCCCACTGAAATCCTTTGAAGGTGCTGCCATTGAGACTGTGAATGGCATAGCGCGAAGGCGGAAATCCTCTGTCACCAGCAGGCAACACTGTAGTCGCTGTGCTGCGCTCGCGGCCACTTCAAAACGCTTGAATGAGACGTACCTGGTAAACGTAACAAAACGAAAAACGCCATCGCTGCAATCACCCATAACCGGCAATTCACTTTGTCTTCGCTGTGAATAACTGACGCTCGACCAACAGATATATAAGTCGGCTGAAGCGTAGCAAACTCGCAGCCTTAGGCTCACCCGTCTTATTGCCGCTTGTTCTTTGCATTCAGAAGCGAACGAAGAACATGACCCTCATCACTGCAATGCCCCTCAAATTGCGTGTCATCACTGTAGATAACCTTGATTCCAGCGAGAGCAACACTGTAGTGGCTTATGCCAAATGGCTATGCGGCTGCTTGTAAAATCATCATTGCCGTTGGGGCACTGAGACGTTCAGGCAGAAAACATAATTTTACCATCATACTGAGTCTCCATATACCCCACTAGCCCGCTGCAGCCACTGCATCCACGAGGTGCATCCGACCAGTAGATGGCATAGCACGTCTACGAGCAGGCAAGTTGGCAAATGGTGCTCGGCGTAAATATACTTGTCATCCATGGTGATGACTGCAGCTGGAGCAGGCCACCTCGCTCTGCAATCTCCATGCCCCACTGGCCAGCAAATTTTGAAAACCTTTGCCGTTGTCTTCACTGTGGATGGCATAAGCTGGAGCGGAATACTCTGATAAATGCTGATTCCAGCAGGCAACACTGTATCCAGTGACACATGGCAGATGGTAGCTCATCAATAACCAGATTAAAACAATGCCAAATGATGTGCCACCTGTTAATGACTGGAGCAAAAACATGAACCCTGCAATCTCCCATGCCCACTGGCAGATTATTTTTGAAGATTCAACATGATGATGTCACTGTGGATGTATAGCGTCCCTCTGTCATCTTGGTCCAACAGGCAACTACTACCAGCGACAGGCGCGTGAGCAGATGTAAGCTCACTTGGCCTTCAAACCGGAGCAAAAACATGTATCATCATGCCGCCAGCGATGTGGGCTCCCTCATCGCCGCTGGCAATCCCGCCCTGGCAAACGCAAAAGATGTCACTGTGGATGGCATAGCAGGTATCTCTGTCCTCTTGATGCCAGCAGGCAACACTGTAATCGGCGCGCGTGGCAAGCTCATGACTATATTTGGCAATGTAAATAGTCGAAGCATTTGCAGGCGCGTTCAGGAATATGGCAAGACAAACATGAATACCAGCCTGCCCACTGGCACTGCGTATCTGTATGACTGTCATCTTATTCCAGCAGGCATAGCTGCTATGATCGTACGCGCCAGATGGCTTTCGCGGCCCGTAAACAGACTGTGCCGTCATCATGCCAACAGATGAGAACGCGCTGTATAGACAGCATAATTACCTCATCGCTGCGAACATGCCCACTGGCCCTGCAGAATCACGAAGATGCTTGCCGTTGATCATCGCAATGAGATGGCATAGCGCGGGCAGATCCTGTCATCTTATTCCAGCAGGCAACGCAGCAATCGGGCTGAAGCGCGTAATATAAACTGGAAGCCTGCCTTGTTTACGTTCAGGAAAGCAATGGCAAGACAAAGAGCCACCTCGTATCGCCACGGCCAAACAAGTGCTGCCGTGTCTTCTGTGGATGGCATAACGCAGGCGGAATCTATAAATGCGATTCAACAGCGCAGGCTGGCTGGCGCGTAACGCGTCAACATAGAACAAATATGCCATCATCACCCGGCTGGAAAATGACATATTTCGTGTAAGCACTATCGCTGCAACCCCTGCAGCTTGCAAGGCCAACACGCCCACTCCAATGTCACTATTGAATGGCACTTAGCACGGGCGAGAATCTGTCGTAGCGATTCCAGCGAATAACACTATGAATGGTAGCTCGCGGCCCGTAAACCGGAACAACGCCCTTCCAGCGCAAAGTCTGCTGAAAATGCTGCGTTCACCGCGCAATCATCGCCTTCCAGCAGGCAACATAATAGTCGACGAGCGCGTGGCAGATGGTAGTTCTGGCCGCTCGCTGACAAGCTGTGCCGTCATCATGCCGCCAGCTGGAACGAAAACATGATTCATCGCTGCGAGGCCTTTACTGGCTGCTGCAGCCGCAGGATATTCCCGAAGATGCTTTGGGCAACGATTTGGCAGCGCGTAGATGTCAGGG
Source organism: Ixodes ricinus (assembly GCA_037355805.1). Classification (NCBI taxonomy): domain Eukaryota; kingdom Metazoa; phylum Arthropoda; class Arachnida; order Ixodida; family Ixodidae; genus Ixodes; species Ixodes ricinus. The sequence continues at coordinate 2,962 of JAZHYW010011213.1, read as the reverse complement.
CCCACAAAACAGGTAAACACACGCCGTCATCGCGCCAGCTGAAGATGAGTTTGTACGCTGGCAGCAGACGAAACATGAGGCCACCTCGCTGCAGATCTCCATGCCCACTGGCCGCTGCAGCCGCAGAGTCCCTTTGGCGTGCTGCCGTTGATGTCACTGTGGATGGCATAGCTGGGCGGATCCCTCTGTCATCTTCCAGCGAACACTGTAGTCGACGGCGATGAGCTTGGCAATGTAGCTCGCGGCCCGTAGGCAGACGCAATCAGCCTAGATGAGCTTGCCTTCTGACCACGTTCAGGAAGCAATGTGCCAGAACGAAAACATGAGCCACCTCATCGCTGCGAATGCTCCATGCCCACTGTACTTGTACTGCAGAATTCCCTTTGAAGGTGCTGCCATTGATGTCACTGTGATTGGCATAGCACAGCGTTGGCGTCCTCTGTCATCTTGAGCCAGGCAACGCCTTGATCGACGAGCATCGTAACTGGAATGGCGGCCTATAAACCGGAGCAAATAATGCCGTCATCGTGCCGCCAGCTGGATAATACCTTGTACGTTCAGGAATATGGCAAGACGAAAGAGCATGAGCCACCTCATCGCTGCGAATCTTCCATGCCCTGGCCCGCTGTGCTGCCGATGTGTCACTGTGGATGGCATAGCACGGGCGAAGATCTAATCTTGATATAGCAGGCAACACTGCTGAGCAGGCGCATTGGCAGATGTGCTCGCGGCCCATAAACCGGAGCAAGCTGTGGGATAATCGTGCCGCGCTGAATGAGCTTACGCTGACGCATTCGGAAACTGTGGCAAGACGAAAACATGAGCCCTCTCGCTGCAGTACTCCCATGCCCGCTGGCCCGCTGCAGCCGCAAAATTCCCTTTGCTTTGCCATTGATAATCACTGTGGATGGCATAGCATGACGTATCTTGATTCCAGCAGCACGCGCGCGTGGCGAATGGCGCGGCCCATAAACAATGCCATCATGCCGCCAGCTGGATGAGGAAGCGCGCGCTGACTGTGGCAGACGAAAACATGAGGCCACCTCATCGCTGCGAATCTTCCATGCCCTGCTGCAGCGCAGAAATCCCTGGCGTAGTGCGCAGATCAGGCAACATGGCGAGAGCGCGTAGCAAATCTTTGTTCTAAATTATCCTTGCCGCCAGCAGATGAAATATTCAGTATGGCTTATGAACCACCTCATCTTTGAATCTTCCATGCCCACTGGCCGCAGAAAATTTTTAGCGTGCGCGTTGATCTTTGTAAGCGAGGCGAATCCTCTGTCATCTTGATTTCATCGACGAGCGCGTAGCAGATGTAGTTCTGTGCCTGCACTAAACCAGACAAAAACTGCTAACGAAATGCCGCCAGCAGTATTTTTATTCCCGAAATATCAAAGGCAAACATGACCGCGAACCCCGCAACGCAAATTCCACTTTGAAAATTGCTTAATCTTCACTGTAGATGGCGGCGGGGTCCCTCTATCATCAGGCAACGCTGTAGTCGACAGCGCGTGGTATGCGTAGGTGCATCATTGCCATCAACAGGCACGCATTACCTGTTCAGGGGCTGTGGCAAGACGAAAAACATGAGCCACCTGCATCGCTGCAATCTTGACAATCCCGCTACGCGCAGAAGACCTTTGCCGTTAATGTCACTGGATGGCATAGCACGGGCGAGGTCTGTATCTTGGTAGCAGGCAACGCTTAGCTGAATCGACGGGCGTAATAAACCAGACAAGCTGTTCTCAACAGCTTTTGCGCTGACACGTTCGAGAATGACAAGGCGAAAACATGAGCCACCTCATCGCTGCGAACCCCACTGGCCCGCGCTGAATACACTTTAGTGCTTGCCGTTGATGTCACTGTGAATGGCAGCAATATCTTGATTCCCTTGCTGCCTAGCCTTGTGAATGTCGCGGCCCGTAAACTGTGCCGTCATCGCCGCCAGCTAGATGGGGAAACACGCATGACGTTCAGAGCAGTGGCAAGACGAAAAACATAGTCGCTGCGAATCTTCCATGCCCACTGGCTGCTGCAGGAGTCCATGCTGCAGTCACTGTGAATGGCATAGCACAGGCGGGTCCTCTGTCATCTTGATTCCAACGACTGTCTTGTGATTCGCAGCTATAAACGATGCCGCCAGCTGATAAACATAACCGGAGCAAAATCATCGCTGCGAATCTTCCCATACCCGCAACCCGCTACATGCAAAATCCACGAAGATGCTGCCCCAACAGATGGCGCTGGGCGAAGATCCTCTGTCCTCTTGATTCCAACGAACAACATATCATTGAATGTACTCGCGGCCGTAAACCAGACAACTGTGCCGTCATCATTGCCATATTCAGGAGCAATGACGGAACGAAAACATGAGCCGCTCGCTGAAGCTCTTTGGCCCGCTGCAATATCAGAAATCCCTTTTGAAGATGCTGCATTGATGTAATTGGCGGTAGATCCTCTGTCATCTTGACCAGCAGGCAACACTGTAATCGACGAATCCTGTAGATGGCTAGTTCTGGCAAGAACAAAAACTGAAACTGACGTTCAGGAGCTGGCAAACAAGGCGAACTTTTCATACGTCGCTGCGAAATCTCCATGCCCTGAGCTGCAGCAAATTTGAAAATTGTTCAGACAAGATCGAACACGCAATGAAATTACGATTTTCTTTCATATTTTTATTTTCCACGGAACGAAATCACAAATATTTCTCAAAAACCTAATATCTCTAAAGAAAAAAAACATGCAACATTGCTCGAAAATTTTATCTGTTTAAATTTTAAATGTAACTGGAGCAGAATAAAAATACAAAAACAATTAATTTTTTCAGGAAATGCATTCTTGGGCGTTTGTATTCTCCAAATTGCATTTTACGTACAAATTCTAAATGTGGCTGCTTTAACGTTTTTGACAATTTCGTTATATGTGACTGGTAAAGTTGCTGAAACTGAAACTTTTTCATATG
>JAZHYW010011212.1:0-36513 GCA_037355805.1 Ixodes ricinus | reverse complement strand
CCCAGGATCGTGTCTGGTACCAAACAAATGTCGACACAACACTCTGGTTGCCGCCGTCGCTCATAGATGGCGGTAGCCGTCCAGAGTGCTGTGTATACCGGTTGTCTGTTTCCCGCCGTGGCTCATAGATGGCGGCAACCTTCCTTCGGAGGAAGAAGAGCGGAACGAGCGGCGATGTGCGCAGCAGCTCGAATGGTTCCGCAACCGCCGCGAAGCCGCTATCGCCTCAAGTTCCACTGCGTCGAGCGCTTCAGATTCCTGCGTGAAAGAAGAGCAGATCGCTCGCCTGGAAAGCCACTGCCGAGAGAACAGAAGCTACAGCTCCGCTGCTCTTCCTTCTTCACCAGAGTGCAAAGGCTGGAAGTTCTGGTTAATCTTCGATGTTTCAGCGTAGTTCCCCATGGAAAGTTTTCTCCGAAACGACAAGTTTAAAACAAGCAAAAAGAAATATAGATGAACCTCCCGAAGCCGTCCTTTCTAATCACTAAGGCCCGCTTCAGACGGGGCAATTTCGCCCAGCAACTTGACGTCGCAACACCAGCAACACGGGCCACCTGCGTTCACACGCAGCAACCGGATTGCTACGACTTGCCATCATCATCATGAAAATTTATTCTTCTTGCACTATTTAGACACACAATTACGTGCTATAAACGTGTTTTTATGCATTTAAATCTCGTTGAGAATACTAATGCATCTTTCTAAAACAGTTTATTTCCAAAAACGATCAATTCCAAACCACAACGGAGTCTTTTGTTGTCATCATCATCACCACAGGGGTGTCACGTGAAAATATCGCGTCCCTGATTGGATGCAGCCGCTTCAAACGTCTTCGAATTGCTCCGAGTTGCTCGCTTGTTTCGAGCAGGACCCGATCTCAGCAATTCGTGTCGATCTAGGGAAAGCCAGGGAACAACCCGCCAGCAACACCGAAATTGCCGAGAAAGTTGCTCCGTCTGAAGGGGTCCTAAGAAGCGTTTCAAGGAGCCGGCTCTTGAGATGACCCTAAAAGGTTTTCCAGAAACAATGGGCGCGTTAAGTCGGCGTTCCTTTACTCCTACTCCGACGCTCCGAGTTTCATACTCCGAGCGCAGCAACTAAACGACGCTTAGCGTACAGAAGCGCGAGAACGCGACACACCGAGGCTGCGTTCCAAACCTACTCGAATAGATCCGACTTACCCTGGCGGATTATGTCACGTGACAACAAAAATAGAGAAACGCTGGACGCGGGTATAGGTTTCCGATAACCACCTTTACCCTCGAGTTAGATCGAGTAAGTTTTGGAACACGGCCAGAAAGTGTCAACGAGCCACACGAGCTCCTTCCGACCGTGAATACGGGTGGCAGAAGCCGAAAATATTTCCAAGATAAATAATTAGGCCCGTGTAAAGCAGCAGAGTCTAAAGCAAAAGAGACGGCGACGTTATGAAGTTTCTACGAACGTTTTAATATTCCTGAAAGGTTTGAAGACTCGCTTCGTGCACGTATGTGGAAGGTTACCTTGGCCGATCTATTTATTGACCATGCATGCTGTTCCGATTTAAATTAAAGACAACATTCTTGAACCATCCGTCGGTTCCCTCTCGCAGCGAGACGGAAGCTACGCCGTATACCGGCACACCGTCGTTCGATAGCACGTCAATTCGTTTTTAGGCGGTATGCATGAACAAACCTTTCCTGCAGCGCTAACTGGTGTTTCGGCTTTCCAATCTAAGTATCTTTATTCGCTGCGGCTGGGCTAAGCATTCTAAGCAGGGCAGCGGTCTGCCTGTCTTTACATCCCAACTTTTCTGTCGTCGAGCTATCGGCACGCTTGTTCGATAGATCAATTCGTTTTCAGGCAAGACGCACGAACAAACCTTTTTCGGAACGCTAATTGCTGTCTTGGCTTTCAAATCAAATCGTTTTTACCCGCTGGATTAAGCACTAATCAACTGAAAAGGGGCAGCAGCGGTCCGGTTGCGCCCTTCGTCTCAACGGTCTCAGCAACAGCGAGCCATCTTGTTTGTTTACGTGACGTCACGGAGCGCGAAGAAGTCACTCGCGCTCCTAGAAATTCCAAGGGAAATTCTCGGTGCACGAAGAGCGCGCTCGAGTGTCAGTCTCCGGTGGCACTCCTGTCCGTTTACTGTAAGGAGCGCCAAACTCTCGCGCTCCGGAGCACGGACTTAACGCGCCGCAAGCGACTGCTCTGGATCCATGTGTCTGATCTGGCGCTGCGCGACAACACTTTTCCTATAACATCAAGTGGTATGATCGCTGCAACCTTTTTACGAGCCTCTGAGGCATGACATATTATTGTTAGCTCAGAGCAATATGTCCAAATGGCTACGAAGTTCTAAATACCCGCAATTAGAAGAAACAATATACCACTTCCAAAACTAAGAATTAGTGACTTGAACGTGCTGCCCGACTCACTGGTAGAGCTTCCTAACGTTCAATCATTTTTTTTTCATGAACTCATGTTATTGTAGTCTGTTTTGACGGTTTACTTTGATCGGCCTGTGCTTGCTGTTGGTTGTGTTCTTATATTATTGTAGTATAACCATTGGCATGTTTCTCCTGTATGTTTTGTTCTTTTTTGTCGTTTGTTCCGCTCTATGTTCGCTTTGTATAATTATTTCAGACCCCTTCTGTAATGCCGATCGGGCGATGTAGGTACCAAATAAATAAATAAATTAAAAAATTGAAACATTTCCCTCTTAAAATACACAGCGTGAAGGAGAGGAGTTTAAAATCTATATTCTTGATTATGAAAAATGCCTGCGAGTGTGCCCACATGACAGCGGTTGCTATATCACAATGGCATTCAGGCTCAATTATTTCACTTATTATTTGAACGCAGAAGTCTGTTAGTAGGGTACACGAGAGTTCAGTGATTGGAAGAGGATAGAACAAAGCGATTTGAGCCCGAAATACCGTAACCACCTCTATTACTTTATTGTCTGAGCTGCTATTACTGTTCGTTGGTAATGAATTGAAAAATGGGCTAGTTTGACAAGCTCCAATCAGTCGGATCGATTACTGGTATAAAAACACTATATTCTCGGGAGAGTATTCGAGTTGCAAGTCTCGACGCGTGTCTTTCAAAGCAGCGATTTTTTTTTCTTGTCACGGGAATTTTGCGGGTTACATTGCATTAGACAATAACCCTTCGGTTATTGTCTAATGCAATTTGTGCCCAAGTAATCATGCCACTCGACATCAAGGGGTCATCTGTGCCATCTCTCAATCAATCAATCAATCAATCAATCAATCAGTCAATCAATCAATCCTTTATTTCACATCAGAAACTGACGGAGGCTGCAGGGGCAAAAAGTAAAAAGTTTTACTTGACAGGGCCTCTGCAGCCTTACAATTGGCACACGGCGACATACGACACATCAAATATTAATATTCAGTTTTCAGCTTTTAACATTAAGGAAAAAAAATTTCTAACTCAACATCATGATGAATTTATGCAAGCCGGCAGAGAGACGTATATACTATAAATAAGGCTGTAGACCTGGTCAAACGAGTCCATAGGAACACGGAGTCATCATGTTCAACTTTTCAACGGAAGTTTACGAGGCCCTATGAAGCTGCTCAATATGCGCGACACCTTGTTGACATTTTCCCCAATCGTTCATTGCTTTGCTTTTTGTACCTCGTGAGCTACTGACTATAATTCCCAAGCAGCCTCTAATCCACAGTCGCATCTGCTTCATTTCCATCCAGCACTCTAAAAAAAAAAGGGAGTAGTACTTCCTCCCTTAAAGGAGGAACTCGCGTGTCTCATATATTGCTCTACAAAGGAAGGAAATTTCCTCCTACAAAACGGAAGGAAAATTCTCCCCTAAAAAGGGAGGAAAGTTGCCACCTATTTTTGCTCGTGGAGAAAACGTTCCTCCCCTAAGAAGGGAGGAAAATCGCCACCTTTCTTCGCCCAATGGAGGAAACTTTCCCCTCGTGTAATTCATATAGCTTCCACCAGATGACGCTCAAAACAGAAAAACAAAAATGTTAGTGAAGTGCCAATTCGTTTTCCAATGTCCCCCACTCTTGAACGCTACATGGTAAACACACATACAACACTGAACACAGAGAATACACGAAACACACAGCACAACAGCGACAACGCAGCGACACCGTACGCTAAGTTCGCACTCTCTCATATATGGCAGTCTTATTTTTGAATCCGACTTGGCCGGTGACTGCCGTCATTTGTCGCATAAACACGGAGAGACGGAGCAAATATTACTCGTACTTTATACATCATTTCAATTGTCTCTTGGAAGAGCCCCTATCTCTTAATTCAACACCCCGATCAAATCAAATGTAGATCATTAGGCTAATTAACTAAAATTTAATGATTATCTTTTTTTAATAAGTTTGAAGAATTATGTAGCAATGCAATGTTGAAATGCAGTACACTGGTGCTGAAATTTGCCACGAAGCTATTGTTTGATTGGAGTGCTCAGTGCCAGTGTAATCAATTTTAAGTTTTGGCGGGGAAATAATTAATTTTAATTGTTGCACAAGTATTTCAATGAATTTTTTAAGCAAAAATATTACTGGTTTTAACAAGACTCGTTGCAACAGCACAGGACATATCTTGGGAAATGCTTTGTCACCCGTATTAGAGAAATTTAATATTGTTTTAATTTTCTAACCTGGAGCGTTTTTCCTATAAAAAGTAAGTGCCAGGAGCGATAAGGACCCACGGACCATGACTTTGGTATCAAAGCAGACAACTAAAATGAAACTGTCTTTGGTGATATAATGCAACCGCTTGAAAACATCACGTTGCACAAGTCAGAAAGTTAAACAGCCCGTGTTGAAAGATTTAGTAGATCGTCCAGTCACTTCCGCAACTCTATAAGCAATCCGTTATGGGTATGGCCTCCGCTATATATACCGTAGCGGAGCCGTGTTTTCATGTTTTAGAAAACGTTTGCAACCCGTTGCAGAATATAGCGTTACGATAGCTAACGCAATGCAACTATTTCGGACACTAAAGCTAAAATAAAAGTTTGTACAGCAATTGTTAGTAATCTTCTATTCATATCGCTATCTAAATAGAACATTAATTATTATCGTGTAAGCTTATGTTCATCCTTGCTTCTTTTAAAAGTACGTCCAGTACATTTGCGACGAGTAGACTGAGATCCACGTTGTTGACACCGGGTCGGCTTCGTCGTGTACTACACCCGGCCCGCGCTCGTTTCGCGACACGAGAGAAACCGCGCGATAAGTAAGGCTCCGCGTTTTCGGATAAATCCGAAAAACTCCGAAAAACACCCGCCGGTAAAATTTTTGTCAATTCGGATTTATCCGATAAACTCCGAAGAGTTATGTGCCCATGCCACCCCCCCCCCCCCCCCCACACACACACAACAGCAAAAAAAGAAAAAGTAATTTTTTTTTTTTTTTTTACAATTTGAGCAGCGCAGGATCAATGGTCCTGGGAAAATGACGCCATAATCATCTTTCAAGCCTCGGACCGTTGTCAAAAGGGGTCTTGTGGCTTGTCTCGTCAAGGTTGGTTCAGGGAAACAGGTCATCGTACCATTCGTGTCACGACAAAAGCCAATCTTTTGGTTTCCAGTTTGGGCCATGGAATTTGGGATTTAGAGAAAGGAGAGGGTATGTTTCTGGGGGTAACAGTGAAAGCTATGGACCATAGAGATTGTATAAAATAGGAAAGAGGGGCAGTTGAAACTTCTCTATTACATTCTTAACCACTCCACCTCGCGCGGCCGCGAGATAGATTGATGGGATGACTACGAGCTTCCTTGCGGCTACATCCGGCAGTTTATTGATTTTAAGGTATCGACGTTTATCGAAGCCACACTTGTGTGCGACTTTTGTCGTGGGACAAATTGGTATTGCCAATGACACCAACGTCAAATTCAACCGAAGAAATCTTAATTGATACAAGCGCGTTTTATTTTTTTATCTGGCATACGTTTGCATCCGGTTATTATTTATTATTTCTTAATAGGAAACACTGCGAAGTTAATCTCCGAATTTCGGAGAATCGGGGATTTACGAAAAATAAACTCCGATAAACACCGAATTTTCGCTAAAAAATAAACTCCGAAAAACACCCTCCGAATTTCGCGAAACTCCGAAAACACGGAGCCCTAGCGAGAAGGGACTAAGTTGGCCGCATAAAAGAAAACAAAAGTGCGACAAAATTATTCGTTCACTTTATTTTTTTTATTTGTTTTTTTGCAAGTGCGTTTTTAGATATGTAGCACACAGTAGCAGGAGATGCCGCACAAACTAAAAAATTACACCATCTTCCCGAGGGGAACCATGGGTGATGCGGACCATCGTGTTGGTTCCGAGGAAAGAGTCAGTTGCGTGCTGACGTCGAGAGATGGCGCCACCGACTGCCCTAGCGTTGCCACCGACTGCCCTAGCGGCACCCCCTACGCGAGCCTTTGTCGAGGCTCGCGGCAGAGAAACTTGGAACGCTCGCCGCTCGCCGTTTATTTTTTTTCACACTTGAAGGAGAGGAGACAAGAGGAGGAGAGTTGCGCGTGCGCGCGCGGTGTGCGTAAAGCGAACGAACGCGCAGTGCACGCAGCTGGTAGAGAGAGAGAGCGAAGAGAGTAACGCGCAGCTGTCGGAGAGAGTGAAGGAGAGTTGCGTGTGCGTAGTGCGAGTGCGGACTACGACGCCGCGGGACATAGACCCGAGCAAGAGATGCTCCGCATCTAAAAAGTGGCGGTGAACTGTCCGCTGTGGTGAATCATCCGTTCCTTCAAGACGGCGGATCCGGCCTCCCTCGCCCACTTCGCCCCGCAACCAGAATGGAACATCTGTGCTAATCTTTCTTCCAAGTGGACTCTTCCTGAATGAATAGTTGACCTTGTTTCCCGGATCCGTTGCTTCGTTCCTTCGCCGAATCGTCATTTCAGTGTCATTTCTTGAGCAGAACTATGGTTTTTGAAGAAAAAAAAAAAACGCGTGTTCTTGCAAGCCGGTTGTGGTTCCGGTATGGACCTTTTGTAGAAATACGCGGTGCGCATGCAGCGGAGTATTTGATGCGCCTGGGTTCGAGAGTATCTAGTTCCAAACAATCTGCCATCTTGCATTTCTCGCCTTTGGACTCCTTGCACACTAAACATTTTCACACCCTTATTGGTGTAAATGGCATGGGTCACAACTCACCCCTTATTGGTGTACGAAAACGCCCTAGAAAAAACGTGTTATTTCTCACACCCTCAAAAAACCGGTGTAATTCCTTACACCTTCACTGAAAGAGTGCGATTCTGCTCTACACCATTTTATTAGGGTGTGATGGTAGCAGTACACCCTTCCAGAAAGGTGTACTGCAGCTAGAAGAGCATGGTGAAAAAAAGAAACCCGAGACTAGTGACAAAACATTAGGACAACGCAACACTGTCTCAAAATGTTTTGAGACGTGTTGTGTTGTCCCGATTTTTTTGTCCCTAGTCTCGGGTTTTTTCACCATGATCCTTCACCAGCTCGCCTGGGCAGTAACTCTCACTTCATTCAGCTAGAAGAAATAATGCTAAATGTGTAAAACAGCAATTCATCAAAATTTATTTACGGAGAAATGATTGCTAACAAATTGAAACATTTGAAACACTTCATTTTTCAATTCAGAGAAACGTGCGTGGATCTTATCGCACTTCTGTCGCGAATTCACAGCAAACCAACGTCAAACCTCACCATTTTGTTAGACCACCTGAGACTGGGTGGAAGAAACACGACGACGTCTCAAACACAGCTAACCACTTTATTCAGTACTCCCTCCTTTTATACAATCTTGACCCCAAAATCGTCACCATAAAAAACACTCCAAACAATGGCACAAAGAGGACAACACGCCTTGACTTCGAAGCCACGCTTAAGAACCACTTCGGACTAACAAAAGGTACACACACATCAAACCATCCGCACGAAGTTAACATTCTTTGACCTCGCAACCACTCTTATCATTGAAAAAAAAAAAAAAAAAAAACGAACAATCGAGTTACACGGAACCGACTGCAGTTCGAACCCATCAACCTGTTACACCTTTTTTTCCTTTCTCCTTCTTTCTCCTTTCTTTTTTTATTTTTTATTTACGTACGCAAACAAATGAAACAAGAACATGACAAAGGAGCTACCTCTCGCAAAAAACACAAAACCTATTCAAATCATACTCGCAGAAAAGCTTTCGCCTTATCACTGAGAAGCATAGACGCCTGGCTTATGCAATTGCCGATCGACTTAATTTTTACTGTTTCCTTTACAACCCTCTTGACGTCATTGATTTCTTTGCATACTACGGCTGTTCCGGACCACTCGGCTGAGCAGTTTCGGCATTCCTGAACATGTGTCGCAATTTCGGAATTAGTCGCTTTTATCTTTACGTTCCTTTTGTGCTCAGTTAGACGATCGTTCAAGCATCTTGAGGTCTGTCCTATATACCTAAAACCGCACTTCATTGGTATGTCGTAAACGACACCAGTCTCACAACTCACAGATTTTTCCCTGTGGCCCTTCTGGCATCCTTTTTTTCTCTTTGGAACGGAGTGAGGTTGCTTAACTTAAAATCGGAGCTGAAAACAACATTAACGCCAAATTTTTTTGCACACGCTTTTACATTGTGGGACACGGTGTGAAAATACGGCATCACTGCGATCCTGTTTCTTGATTTTTCCTCTGCCTTTTCCTTTTCACGGTTCATTAAGGTCACTTGCCTCCCGATGAACTCTCCCTCGTAGCCTGCGTTAATCAACCGCTGCCACTGCCCCTTGACTGCCTTAGCCATGAAATGAACACACGACCTGTTCAGAGCATTGGTGAACAGCGATCTCACGACACTCGCCTTTACCGTCTTAGAGTGGCAGCTCTTCTTGGGGAGTATTGGTTTCGGGGCATCTTTTCCATACTCCCAGCATAGGGCTTCACCCACATGAAGTTTTAGGTCCAAAAACTGCAACACATCATTCGTTGGTTTTTCCACTGTGAAGTTCAGTTCAGGAGCTGCTGACACTATTAATGACTCTAGCTTCTCCGCAATTCCACTCTGAAAGGTGATAAGAGTGGTCGTCGAGGTCAAAGAATGTTAACTTCGTGCCGATGGTTTTGATGTGTGTGTACCTTTTGTTAGTTCGAAGTGGTTCTTAAGCGTGGCTTCGAAGTCAAGGCGTGTTGTCCTCTTTGTGCCATTGTTTGGAGTGTTTTTTATGGTGACGATTTTGGGGTCAAGATTGTATAAAAGGAGGGAGTACTGAATAAAGTGGTTAGCTGTGTTTGAGACGTCGTCGTGTTTCTTCCACCCAGTCTCAGGTGGTCTAACAAAATGGTAAACCTACACCAGCTCGCCTGCGCCCTAACTGTGTTTTGTCAAACCTCAAATGCGAGCATTTGTTGACCTAATGTTAAATTTCCGTGACAAAGCTACAACATTCTTAGAGGCTTAAAATAAATGCACTCAAACTTTTAGCAGGGTTCTCCTTCGCCTAAACCTACTTTAATGTTGTCTAGCTCTGGTGACGTAACCAAAATTCCACAGGCTGGCAAAGACGGAACGACCGAGAGTCGCTCGGGGCGTAAGCGGCAGTTCATAGTAAAATGGTCTATTGGGACGGAAGCAGGACTACTACCAGAATCATGCTTGCAGAGTACTTACATATAAAACACCGATCTCATGTAACCGTGATAGATGCGCTAATCCGATTCGGGCACCACAGAACAATTCACCAACACAACGTCGAGGATGATGGCGGTCGCTCACATTCAACGGAACTCTCGCGATCGCCGATGCGCAGCTCGCTGTCGTGATAGATGCAGAATCCGATTCGGGCAGCACAAAATAACGCAAACACATTGTCGAGGTTGAAGGCGGTCGATCACATTCAGCGGAAGTCTCGCGACCGCCGATGAGCAGTTCTTTGTCGAAACGCGCCCAACAAACACAGCACAATTATCCCATGGACTCGACGAAATAAACCACCATTACCAAAAAGTTGGTATGAACGTATTCCGGCCGTTCAAGACGAAAAATCACGGCTGCGACTGCAACGCACGAAAAACAGTAGAGACACTGACACCTGACGGGCGCTTTTTAGAAACCGGACCTACGTGTCCCCTACAACTCACCATAACTTGGACTACGGCAAAGACCTTCGGCCCCAGTGAGCCCATCAGGGCGTCAGAGCGAGTCACGTGCCAAATTTTCGTCCAAGCGTTTGTTTCTACGGAGAGCGGTCACGTGTTACGCACCACCACTCCGATTTGCTAGAAGCGGCCTTCGCACTTGTTCACAGCCACACGACGACACAGGAGAAGGTGTGAGGCTTATCAGAAGACGAGGTCAAAGAGGGGTGGACAAAGCAGCTTAATCTCCCTCTGCTGCTTTGTATAGGCCACCTGCGCTGCCACGTGGAGGGTCGCGAAATGGGACACGTCAGGACTAGGGTGCCTACATGTTTCCGCTCCGCTTTAGGGTGGCGCCAACTTCTTGTTACCCTTTCCCAGACCCTCTCCCACCGCCATTTTTTCCCACTTCTTATTTCGCTAAACGTAAACAACGTTGAGTTTCTGTAGTCTAGAAAGCCCGGCAACACTGTGAGGCCACATCCGTTTCCGTTCATACGAGGAGTCGGAGGCTCAGCGGGATGGCGGTCGTGGTGGCTGTAGCTCTCTTTATTCAGGTATTTCATATTTTGAAGTTGCGAGCAGGAAGTGTGCGTTGCTTTTGTCGAAACGCGAGTTCCCGCGACAAGATGGAACGCAACAGACCGGCATCGCACGCCGAAACCTCGCCGTCGGAATGAGAGCGGTGGGCGCTCCCTAGCCGGGTTAGCCCTAACGAGGATTAGCGGCACGACCGGCGAGTGTGACAAAATGGTGGACGAAAACAGCCGAGGTTGCCATGGTAACGAGGTAGGCAACACTGGTTTGTCGGCAACAGGTATCACAAACGTTGTCGCCACCCTAAACAGCGGAGCGGCGGAAACATGTAGGCACCCTAGTCAGGACTTGCTTCATGCAGTAGCGTGCGTGCTCTGACGCCGACCGCGAAATCACGAAATAAATACACAAAACAAATTCGAACGCATGAAACAAGAAATGCGGTTTCACGCGTACCAAAAATAAAATAAATAAATAAAGCGTCGGGAGGTTAGATATTTTGGTGTCAAAATGCAGATATAAGAATCTCGTACCCAAGCGGGGGTGTCATGAATTCGGCACTTTCTGATTGTCTTGCGACATTTTTCTTCAGAACTACACACACAAATAAAATCACAGTGAAGGTGCTATAAGTAGTGCGAGGCCCAGTCAGGTGAGTTTGTAATACCCGAAATGAGGGGCGCCACGGCCCGCAGTTTGTTCAATGTTTCAGCGCAGGAGGTCTTTCTCAGGTTAAAAGCAAGCAGATTCCGTTTTGCTTAATCTTGTCTTTCTTTTCTTTCTTAACGTCGGATTTTAGGCGGTTAAGAAATAGAAATACCTCGCCGGCATAGGCCATTCCAAGCAGGACTCTTGACACTCAACAAACACTGCGTCGCGTATACAGTATGTCAGGATGGCGTCGGCGGGACCCATCCCTTTTTCACGGATATTGGCTGGACCAAAAAATGGTAGCGGCACAATTTTACAGATTTGATCCTATATCGCCGCAATACAGTGTGCTGCCTGGGCTGTATATTGACACGTCTTGGTCCATCTTTTGCGGAGTGGAAATGTTTTGTTTTAAAAGCGAAGTTGAACTGATAAAACTGACGCACGCGCGACACGTAATTTTCGGTTCGTGTCAGACGGTGAGTTCGATCGGAGTTGCGAAAACTGCACTCTATCACTTCCTAATCATACGCGACTTTGTGTGGTGAATAATTATTTTGTATGTTTGTACCACCGTACATCAGCAACAGTTTCAGCAAAGCAATAAACATTAACGGATATGAAATCATGGGTATATTAGACTGCATCACCATAACGCCCCTTTCACACCGTGTGAATAAAAAGCGTAAATTCGCCCATACACCCTTTTTACACGATTTAAGAGACCATCGCTTTAAGCGGGGTCATAAAAAGGAGTGTAGAAGGGTGAAAACGTCAACACACCCTTTTTACACCCACCGATATTCGAAATCGTGTAAAAGAAGTGTAAAAGCGTGTTTTTCCTAACTTACACCCTTTTTACACGATTATGGGTGTGAATATGTTTAGTGTGTGGAAGAAGGAAGAAGAAAATAAGACCATCGAGAGTCGAGACTCAAGTTTTGATGTTGCGAACAAGGTGAACACGAGTCATCGTACTGACGACGCCCGTTCTAGATTACGACGTGCACCGCAATCATGCCGGTGAACTGTGGAGCCTTCGGCTGTCGGAACTATTATCACCCGGGTTGTGGAACTAGCTTTTTTCGCTTTCCATGTGGTAAGCTTCATCCCGTTAAGCGGGCAGCCTGCTTGCCTCAACGAAGTGTCCTTTTTGAGGTAGCTCCATACGCGGTCCTGGGTGAGGTTCGTACGGTCCGGGGGATGACGTACCCAGTGGTCCGCGTCGAAGCGCGGCGGGATGTTCTCATCCCGAGACATCGCTGACTCAAAATGCTTCGAAAAGCGGAGAGTGTACCGAAAAAGAAAACGAACCGGTAGCACACAAGAAGCCTAACGTGCACTATGGTGCTGTAACCACCATACGTGCGACGTTGTTTTCTCTACAAATACTCTCAACCCAGTGCGCCTCGGGTTCGCCCATCGCCCCATAGGTGGCAGCACATATTCGCCGAAAGGTCCATTGACGGACTACAGCGTGTGTCGGACGCAGTCGCTCGCCGCAACGCAGTGCTTGTTCCTATCGACTGGATATGCTGTTCCGTTTTACGCAGAACTGAAATAAACGCCGCACGGATTACCTTTTGCTGTATACGGTAGGTGCGCTTTATTTCTAGAGTATATGTTTCTCGCGGAGGTGACGGGGCCAGGAACGTATAGATGTGTCGACTCGAATAGAGCGGTGATCTTAGCAACTACGTGATGAAGCGCAAAAAAAAAAAAGAAATTCCACAATTATGACGACTATTTTTTGTGCGCCCTACTTGTTGCTAAATTTAGAGCAAATAGGCAGGCGAGCTGGTTAAGGATAGATAGACATAGTTTCGTGTCTGTCCGTCCTTTTTTTGTTCCCTCGCTCCAGGGTCACTACGTCTACATGTCATGTAGCAAGTAACGCGACAAAGGCGGTCGTACTTGCCATGCCAGTGACAAGTCGCCCACCTGTACTTATGGCAGCTGCAAGGTTTCATCCACAGTGAATAAGCGCGATCTCGAAGCGGGCAGATACGGAGTGATTCTCGCGAGACACACGCCGTGCTACGCGCCTCGCTTTTTTCTTGTTTTTTGCTTTTGTTCAACTAGTGCACCTCCGCTAGCCCCCCGCAGCTCCGCTTTTTCTCTCCTAGCACCGCGCATGGGCCGTAGTGGGATTGCTCTAGGTGACGGTAACCAAGCCCTCAAGTTGCCGTCACCGCCATTAAATATGTTCGCGGAGGTTCGACGGCCGCTGCCGGCGCGAACATGGGGGAGGAATTTTCGTCCCTTTTTCAAGCGCCACCAGGTTGCGCTGCATCTAAATCGGTGAAATGGAGGAACGGGTGCGATTTCCTCCCTTTCGTAGGCGACAGGGAGGAACATCGCTTTTTCCTCCATTTCTCCTCCCTTTTTTTAGAGTGAGTAAAAGCTGGGTTTTCCTAATAATCGAATCTACCGATACAGAAACCTTCCAAAATGTATCATAAAATAAACGACATTTGCATTTCATATGGTGGTAAACTATACATAGTGCCGCCATTGTCGTTAGCTCCACTACCATCGTCATCATAGTCAGCATTATCATCATCATTAGGGGCCTCATGAACAGCCTTAGCCAACGTTACTAAAACGCTCAGTTGGGAAACTCGCTCCTGAAACCTGTGCCGCAGGCGTCCACCGAGACCGAGCTAAATACGATAACAGCGCCATCTGTTAGCGACGAGTTGAAACATGAGAGTTGCTTTATCATGGCCTCCGAGATCCCGAAGCGCGCGAGCGAAGGCTTCTCCGGCCGTCCCATTCGAGTCGCTCCCCCAGCAGAAGAGTGTAATTGCGCTAACTGCGTCGCTCGCCGCGAGGCGGCGCTGTCTGCCCAGTCATAGCAGAGGGGCGAGCCGGCAGCGTCGAAGCTAGAGATCTGCACTGATACGGGCCAGACCGCGGGCCACGGGCCGGCCCGGCCCTCGGGCCGGGCTCGGGCTTCACGGCTACATTCATGAAGGGCCCGGGCCGGGTACGGGCCTTGCATTCAAGTCTACAAGGGGGGCCAAAGCAAGCCAAACAGGCTATTACTTTTTTTTTTTTAGAGCATGTTTTTTGGAAGCGGCTTCGGGGGTTGGGAGAGGAATCACAGAGGGAGATAAACCGATGCTGAAGCATCTGGGCATGTGTGTGTGGGTGTATGATTTTTGTATGGTTCGGTGTCTGCAGCGAATGCTCTTCCAGAGGACTGGCGGCGGCCAGCGCGGCTTCCTTTTCGTCCCCGGCGGCGCCGCCATCATACAATCGCTTCTCACCACAAACACGCACATACACGCGCCTATACAATGCGTACCCTCGCCGGCGTACCCTCAACCATCATACGAGGTTCCCCTGAGGGGTAGTTTTCATGAACAATTTCTCGCAGACCACCGCAAAAGACGACGACATTGCTGTTTTTTTGTTTTTTTCTTCTTTTTACGGTTGTGCGCAGCGAGAGTGGCTAACTTAGAACTTTGCCCGTCGTTTGTCCAAACCCGTCGCGATGTTTCCCTTCCTTTCCAACTGTGACACGTGGTTTTGTTTACTTCTGCTTGTCATTTTTGTTTTTCCGTCCTTTCCGCGCGTGTTTGGTCGCAGAAAAGGAAGATCGGGTGATTTTTCTTAACAAGCTGCCTAGGCCTGCAGATTGGTCCAACTAATAATAGCAGCAAAAAAAAAATGTCTTACAGTATTTACTATTGGGTATCGTAATCAACTTATGTGTAGCAGTTGCAAGCGAGCATACTGGGCTAAAATAAAGCGCAGCTGGTCCGTGAAAATTAGCTTCGGGCCAGGCCGGGCCAGCTGTCGGAAATGGATAGCGGGCCGCGGGCAAGTCCGGGCCCAATAGACAACGGGCCAGGCTGGGGCGGGCTTCGAAATATCGGCCCGTGCAGACTTTTAGTCGCAGGCATCGCGGGTGGGTGGTGTCAGTCGCGTCGTCGTGCTTCATCTTGCGTTCACCCGGGCTCCCCGGACTGTTTTGTTTTCGGCAACTTCTGGACATGGATTGAAAGCAAGGTATGTTCTAAAACTATAAACACACGCGGTAGCCATATAGGTTTCTTTGCGGACGCAGTGCAGTCGCGATACGTAGAGGAAGGAGATCTGCCGATATGGGTAGGGGGGTGAGAAAAAAAGAAAAGGTTGTTTTGTTGAGACTGCCGAACCGCTTTTCCTTCATCCTCCTAAACAGCTTTCTACAAAGCTAATTTGACGTGTTGTGCGTTTTTACAGGGATAGCTGCTATGGTCTCTCCGTGTTGTCACTTGACATCGTGACGTCAGAGTCACGTGACTTCATAATGTCTTGTGACGTCGCAATTTCACTTGACATCATGGTGTCACATGATGTTTACAAGATAACACCCCACCTTTTCAATCAGTGCCTACAATTATCACGAAGTTTATAAAAACAAAAATGGCGAAATAATTGCGAGGTGGTTGTACCTCACCGCCATAAGTTTTCCCCCAAAGCCGGGGTCACACTGCTTGTACATCATACAAAAGACAGTCTGCAAACAGATTCAAACTCGAGTCACCACGAGATCTGAGCTTCGAATGCCGCAAGGCAACGAGTTCAAGGAGACACTTGGCACGCGGCATTTTGAACCATGGATATCGTGGTGACTGATATCTGCAGACTGTCTTGTGTATAATGTATAAGCAGTGTGACCCCGGCTTAAAGGTACTTCTAGTAGAAGCAAACACCGCAATACGACCCGCGAAAATTGCGTAATAAATATTAAAAATATTAAAAGAAGGACAACACGGACTTCACTATATAGTATCAAACCTCGTGCTCAGGCTCAAAGAGCTACGCCAAACAAGGTGCGAAGAATAAAAAAAAAAAAAAAACATTGCAGCATGATTATTTTTATTTAGGGAAATCCGAAGTTTTTATGTACGGAGCTAATTTTTTTTTCTGGAATTTTATACGTGCTACAGATTGCAATCAAATATATCAAAAGGCGCGCTTGTAGCGCTAGCCGCAACATGTCCAGATGAATATCTCAAATTAAATAATTAAATAAGCATCACAAATTGTCTATCTACGTCCCCAAAGCAGCTGTTCACTGTTCTACCACAATACACAAACATTTGTAAGTATAAGTTGCAGTAACTCGACGTAACAAGACTTTTTCTTGAACTCTTCTGCCTCACGCCATGCTGTCAATGACTGGGTTGGGAGCGCCTCCCCGCGGAAAGACGCCGCCTCCTTCTCTTTTTCCGATCACGCCCTCTCCGCACGAATGGGACGGCCGGAGAAGCGTTCGCGCGCTTCGGGATCTCGGAGGCCATGGTTTTATACGGCTACTGCGAGATGGCCCCGCGAGATGGCGCCACCGGCCCTTCCGTGACTCGACGGAACCAGTGAGTGCAGCAGTGCAGTTCCCGGAGTGGCCGCTGGGGGAGAAAGGGCGGCGTTGCGATCGCCATTAGCTCGGCACTCGGACAAGGATCGGCGCCATTTTTTGAGAGCAGGCTCTATGGCAGTTTCCCAACTGAGTGGTTCGAGTAGCGTCGGCCTTAGCCCAGGGCCCCAAGATTGCTTAATCCAGCACTACTACTGCTGTCAGTGCTATATCCACTCTCCCCTTCTGCTCAAGCTTAGAGAAAGCCTCTTCGATTGTCCGCCCCATATATTCCCCTGCCTCTTCCCCTCTTCTCACCAGCACCACAAACAATCGCTTTGTGACCAACTCCGACGCTCTAGCACTCGCCTAGCGTGCGCTGCATCGTTTCCGCGCTCGCTGCAAGCAAAAAACTTTCAGCCTTTCCACTTTGGTGAAGAAGGAAGAACAGCGAAGCTGTACTATGATGGAAATGAAGTAATGGTTGTCCGCAAGTTGGCAAGCCAGAGTGGAAAGGCTGGAAAGGTTGCAGCCACCTATGAGTGACGGCGGCAGGCAGTCGACAACCGGCAAACACAACACTCTTGACAGCCACCGCCATCTATGAGCAACGGCGGCAAGCAAACAACCAGCAAACACAACATTCTGCACAGCTACCGCCATCTATGAGCGACGGCGGCAACCAGAGTGTTGTGTCGTCATTTGTTTGGTACCGGACAC
Organism: Ixodes ricinus; assembly: GCA_037355805.1. Taxonomy (NCBI): domain Eukaryota; kingdom Metazoa; phylum Arthropoda; class Arachnida; order Ixodida; family Ixodidae; genus Ixodes; species Ixodes ricinus. The sequence continues at coordinate 19,149 of JAZHYW010011212.1, read as the reverse complement.
GATCCTGGGGACCTAGCCCTTTACAGCTCCGCTGTAATATCATTCGTTAAAGAAACTTAAGACTGCTTACGTATAGGAATCCGAAAGCATTCCTACACGCAGTGCATTCCTACAAGCAGCGCGCCACGTCTTCCTACATCGCACACGGCGCTCCGGCGGTGACGTCACGCTCCTCCACTGCGCAGGCGCGGCGAACTCCGCCGGCTCCACGGCTTCCGGGACGAAGCATTGCGTTTCTGCGCTTTTCTTTGTGTTTTATTTCTGAGTGAGGCACGTCCGCTTTCACATTGAACGTGCACCCGCCGGCTTCCGTGACGAGACATCTGCGTTGCTGTGTTTTTCTTTGTTTTATTTGGAATGGAAATTTTAGGTGCCGTCTGCTTTTCGTTTATCTGCCGGTATGGTGTCGGTCGCGTCTTCATCTTGCGTTGACCCAAGCTCCGCGGTCTGTTGCGTTTTTGGCAACTTCATGGTCTGCCGAAATGGTTTGTTGTGGTGGGACTGACCAACTGCTTTTCCTTTATCTGCCGAAATAGGTTTCTACAAAGCTCATTTCATAAACAGAACGTAGGGGCGCAAGTGAGCTGGGACATTTTTGTGAAAAACCCTAGACTGGGGTATTGACAGACGACGACAAGGAAGAGAAGGAGAATGCCTCAAACACAGCTAAACCTTTATTGATGACAAAACCCCACAAGACATTATGAAGTCACGTGAAGGAAGGAAAGAGAACCCTTCTTCACATCACCTCCCACAACAAAAGATACGACATCAGGCTTCTAACAATGGGGTCAAGCCAACTAACCATCTGACGGCACCAAGGATGACAAATCAATTTTACAGCAATTCTTACCCTCTTCGAAATTGTGCAGGGCGTCTGTGTTGTCACGTGACTTCATGACGTTTTGTGACGTCACAATGTCACGTGGCGCCACACTGCCTCGTGATATAGTGTCACACGACGTCACGATATCACGCAACTATACGCGAAGTGGTCGCGTGACATCATCTATCTGGATAGTTTTAATGAGTATGGATGAGTGTGTCATTATCCGAGCAGATATTGGCGGTGGTTGCTCCACGTAAGATGCAAGATACGGATGGATACTTTAGGGTTCGAAAAGGTGCTGTATGTAGCTATCGCTGTAGTTGCAAAGAGAGCCTAGATAACAGAGAGGAACTTCCATCTCAGAGCATGGGGATGCCTTTGCTATTTAATGACCGGCAACTCCCACACCGACGGGTAGCAAGTGCGCATGCGCAGCGTTTTCGCGTGATGAGGAGGAAAGGCAGAGGTGCTTGCAGGCGACCAACGCCAATATTTGCCGACGCGCTCGTCAGCTGTGGCAGTGCTGGTAACTGTCAAAAAAAAGATATTGACATTGATGTTCCACATATTCGAAAGCACGGAAGTTAACAGCACTGATTTTTCCGTATTCACAGAAGTGCCCCCTTCTAGCGTGCCCAACAAGACATGACCATGAGAGAAAAACTTCTGGGATTGCCACAGAGAAGTTTGTATGGCCATTTCTGGTCAACTGTCACTATGACTATGACTATGACGGACAGGGTATAGCGTATCGAATGAAACTGCTCGAAGCCACTACATCGCAAAGTACTTCGCGTTTCATTTAAACAGTCGAGGCTTGGAATCTGTAAATAAACCAGGATGAAAGTTGGAATACCGAAGAAACCAGGTTGGAACAAGGGTGGAATTTGTAGATAAACCAGATTTATTTCTGTTGAGATCTCATTGTCTGTTAGCATATCAATTAAGTTACATCACAAGGTGCATAACGGGATGCGGTGGTTTGTGCTACATGTGCCAAAAACTAGACGTTTACTAGATAACGGCTTACCTTTTCAATCAGTACCTACAATTATCACAAATTTTATTTTGAAAAAAAAAAATGGGGAAATCATTGCGAGGTGGCCGTACCTCCCCGAGTCCCCGCTATAATTTTTTCCCCAAAGCCAGAGTCATACTGCTTGTACATCATACAAAAGACAGTCTGCAAACAGATTCGAACGCGAGTCACCACGAGATCTGAGCTTCGAATGCCGCACGGGAACGAGTTCAAGGAGACACTTGGCACGCGGCATTTGAACCACGGATATCGTGGTGACTGATATCTGCAGACTGTCTTGTGTATAATCTATAAGCAGTGTGGCTCCGGCTTCAAGGTACTTCTAACAGAAGCAAGCACCGCAATATAACCCGAGTAAATTGCGTAATAAATAATAAAAAAATATTAAAAGAAGGACAACACGAGGACTGCACTTTGATATTATCAAGCCTCGCGCTCAGGCTCAAAAAGCTACGTTAAACAACGTGCGGAGATAAAAAAAGAAGTACAGCATGATTATTTTTGTTTAGGGAAAAGCTAAATTAGTTCTGGAGTTTTTATATGTGTAACAGATTGCAGCCAAATATATCAAATATATAACTGACGTATAACCATTTAGAACAGACTTGAGGGAATGTTAGTCTTGATATTTTTGATGAAGGGCGTAAATTTCGAAAGTATGTTGAGACTATATAGTTTTTTCCTAACATTTCACTTTTATCCTGTTTAAACTTTTACTACTAACTGACTTATTGATAAGTGCACCACTAAGGAGGCGTTAAGCTGTTGGTGGATCACTCAAAATAAATAAATAAATAAATATCAAAAGGCGTGCTTGTAGCGCTAGCCGCCACGCGTCCAGATTAATATCTCAAATTAAATAAGCATCGCAACGTTTCTATCTACTTCGCCAGAACTGCTGTTCACCGTTCTACCACAAGACACAAAAATCTATAAGTAGAAGCTGACTCGACGTAACAGGACTTTTTCTGGACTCTTCTTTGGCGGCGCCATGCTGAAACCCCTGAAACGGCGAATTCGATGCCTGGGTTGAGAGCGCCTCCCTCGGAGAAACGACGCCTCATTCTCTTTTTTCCGCTTACGCCCTCTCCGCACGAATGTGACGGCCGGAGAAGCGTTAGCGCGCGCTTCGGGATCTCGGAGGCCATAGCCCCACACAACGGTAGTTCCCGAGGTGGCCGCTAGGGAGCGCCACATCTTTTCCCGAATAGAGCCTCGGAGGGAGTGCATATCCTCGGAGCGTCGACGTTTGTGTGACATTTGAAAAGAAAATAAATGCCAATTTGCACTCGCTATCCCCCATCATTTGTTTTTACAACGTCTCAGCAGATTTGAAAAGGGCACCGTTGATATCGGCCGGCCTTCTATAGTTTTCTCGCTGTATATCCTGCCCCTGCTCTCCTGCCAACGTCCATCGAAGACCAGGAATGAACTCCATCACAATATAAACTTGGACAATAACTAGACTTTTGCGCAGAGATTGTATAGCCTTGGTTTCATTTTTCTCTTTTATATAAAATTCGTAAAAATAACTTTTTTTTTTGTAAAGTTTGATTGGATCGACTTTGCTTTCTCAGCGGAGGATTTTGAAAACGATGCCGCGGAGAAGACAGCATTACATATTTCCTCTTTTTTGGGGGGCGCAGTCTACGAATGTCAATTAATTTGTTTTAAGCTTACGAAGAAAATATAAATAGTAATCAAAAGTAACGGGCAAGGCGATTTTATACACAGTACCGTGGAAAAGTAGCGAACATTGTTTCTTCGTCATCCATTTAATATCAGACGGGTTCCTCACAAATGTAACGGAGCGACCAGTGTAGCGTCGTTACGGTCATGCGTTACATCCAACAGCGGTAACGAGAGCCCGAGGACATGTTTTATAAGAAATAGGATCCAGTATTGTATTTATTCGCCATTTTATTTTGGGGTGGCAGGTACAAAAGGTGTATTAAAACTCCTGACCCAGGTCCCGTACCCCATACAGGTTTCAGAGCGGCGCAGCTCTTACAAGGAACACACAGTATATAATACAAATGAAACACAAGAACATAACAAAAACAACAAGAAATACGTACATTTCTAACGCAACGAAATATTTGGCAGCATTTCTACACCATATTTTATATATGCTCGAAAGTATAATCCCTTATTCTTTTTTACTATATATCTGCAGGAAATTGAGTTAGTTGCCATATCGGGAATTTGTGGATGCACATTTCAAAGTTGTGTCAAATGCTGCTTCAGCGTTTGTATGCCATACATGCACATTCTACGAACTTGCACGATTCAACATTACCGTTGTCTCACTAAACAGCACTCCAATGCTCTTTTTTCTCTTTCAGGTTGTTTGTATACTGCGAGTGTTCTGTCAGTTAGATTTACAAGTATTGTTGCATGGTACACTCTAAAAAAAGCGTGTATTCTATTTTAATAAGTTATATCGCACCGTCATCAAGCGCCTCGTAAAATTTGGGGCAGTTTGTTCGATTATAGTGCACTGTTCGTTGAACTGAAGTTTTGGGGTGCATTATACGGGAGAAAAGAGGTGTTAGATGACACCCTTTTGTTCTTAGAGTGTAGTATGTTTCTTGTCATTACCTCATTCGTTGCATTTTGTTATACCACACTGCGTGGTTGGAATTCCCTCGGCCTCTGTATAAGCGGCCGGCGAGTCAAGCTATAAATAAATAAATAATTACTACGGAGCTAACTGCATGTTCAATCAAACTCAGTTTTGTGGTAATCAATAACACGTCCTCTGACACTCAATATACAGGATGTTTGATTTGACTTGTAACAGATGTATTAAACCGCGAAAGATAGGCTAATAGCCTAGTTACACTAGTGCTCTTAGCTGTCACTACGACAGTTGACTCCATCGCGATCGGCCGGAATTACACGGTCATTAGACGACCATTGAGTTCACCCGAGAGCTCAGTTCTATTCTTTTTCACCTTACGATGAACCGCAGGAAAGGCTACAAGCGCGACCTCCTTGCTCTCAAGGCTATGAACTCGCTCTTTTCTCGACTTCGCCGCTGTATGCAAGAGAAGGTGAAACGGTGGGGTTTCACGTAATAAACCTAAAGATGTCGGCGTCCCACCGCATCGCCGCCTCTGCCCAGCACCAGCGAAGCACTTACTACTATTAGGAGCGTCGCCAACTGTTGTCGAACCGGATTCTTCGGGCGAACTTTCGGGGTTCTGACGAACCGGTTCGACTTTTCACCAGATTCGACCGGTTCGACTCGGTGGACAGTGTGGCCAGACCTCGATACAAGCATGTCTAGGTTTCGAGATTTCTTTTATGCAAAGGGTTATTTTAGTTTTATGAACAGTTGCAATTAAAAGAAACTAATCCTAATCACTGAAGAAGTTAATAACTTAATTTGTTGTACTGTAATAACTGATATAACCAATCAGTGCTGCCATTAATTCATCCCTTAGCCATCACCATCCAATCCGAACCTAAGTGGCCAGCCTGTCGCGCATGCGCGTTGAAGTCGAATCTGAGTCGAACCTTTGGAGAACTTTTCGCAAGAAGTTCGACAGAGTCGAACCTGGTCGAACTCGAAGCTCGACCGGTTCGCGACATTCCTTTCTCAAACACGCTTTAAAAAATGTGGACGCAATATTTCGCCGCGATATTTGGAGGTTAGGATCAATAAAATGTCATCAATCTTAAAAAAAAGAAATTAATCTGGGCCATAGCCTCCTCTATACGGAGAAAGCCTGGCACATCGACGGCGAAGCCATAGGGCGAGCGGCCGCAGAAAAAAGGAGAGGAGAAGCGCGCGAAGCGGTGACCAATATGGTAGCGCAGAGCAGAAAGGGCAGAGTAAGACTGCGAGCGCTTGGGTCATGAGCGGCCGCTCCCCGAACCACGTTTGTTTTTGTGTTTTCGTCACCGTCGTTTTCGTACTCCGGGAGAAACGGCTGCGGCGACGGCGGCGATTCGAAAGGGCGCTGGCAACAATGCACGATGCCGGCGGCGTCGGCAGAGTTGTCGGTGTGCCAGCGGAGTGCGCCGTCGTCGGACCATCGTGTCGTGCTACGGAAGAGAACCAAACAGTTTTGACTGAGTAGTTTCGACGCCCAGGTGCCGAGGACCGTCATTTCAGTGGGAGTGTCCGATTAGCCACATTTGGAACGTCGCGTGTATGAGCTTCAACTGGACTACAGGCGCAACAATGTAAACAGTTCGTAAAGTAGTAGTAAAAATGTTTATTGTGGACGCTGCTACCGCTCGAGCCTCCGTTGAGTAAGCGACGAAGACTGATAAGGTATGCTAATTACAAAAGTGAACACGTAAATGACAGGTGCAGACATCTACACTGTGTGCATGTCTGTCCGTGTCCTTCACGTTTTATTTTTCGTCCTTAGCACTAAAACGCGAGTTGCTCTCGTTTCTCACGGAAGCTAAAGTTGCGTATCATATTACTTGGTTTCACCTCATGTGCGAGCGAAACCAAAGCTAGAAGCGCGAGCCCAGCGCTTTTTGCGCTACTGCATCGCACGCACGCTCGAGCAAAGCAGCAATGCACAAAGCGTCGGTCTCGCGCTTCTATATTCGTTTAGTCCTATGTGGGAGCGAAGGCGAAGCTATAAGCACGAGAGGATAGCCCGAGGAAAATCATTAACTGGATAAGCGCGCGTGCAAAGCAGCGAACGTATGAGTGCTCGGCTCGCACGCCTAGCACTGCCTTCGCTCGCACGTAAGATCAAACGAAGTATATCTTTGACTTCGTTCAAACCTAAGGTGAAACGAAGTATATGGCCCATGAATCGCCGAACGCTCCAAGCACCAGATACCGACCTTTCCGGGCAGTTCGTCGCACAACCGGCACAACTCAACGCAAACGAAAGCGACGACCGACCGCTGCGGAGATGCGGACGCAGGGACGGCGAAGGGGAAGGGTTGACGTTGACTTTCTCTTCTCCGCGATTCCGAAAAAAAAAAAAGAGGAAAAAAACAAAAAGACTGTTTCTGCGTTTGGTCGCTCGCTCTTGTGTGGCGCTAGCAGTCTAACTTCCCTCCGCTCCCGATTCCCCGCCCCTCCTCTCCTACTTTCGGCGGCCACTTTTTTTCGCGACGTGCCAGGCTTTCTCCGTATAGGAGGCTATGTCTGGGCATATATGTTTTTTTTTTTTTTGCACAACCCCTTTAGCTATTAAACTGGAAAATTTCGAACCTCTACAACATTATTTACCCCATTATTTACCCCTTTAAAGGGAAACTCCGCTCAATTCCGAAAAATTTAGGCTTACTTGTGATTCCATTTCACAAAGTACTACTCAACAGCTCTACGTCTTCGGATTCGCGAAATGTTGAATATTATTTGTTTAATCTGAATTTAAACATCAGCCGATACCGAAACCGAAACTTCGGTTGCGTCAGGCAACATTGGTCTCGTGTCCTCAGAGTCATGGCCACGTCACGTTGAACCACGTGGTCTTGTGACGTTCGTGGGGGCGAGGTACAGGACACGCGACGCGGGCGGTTCGCTTCTCATGGCGTGGACGGTGATTGCCCGGGGGAGAGGGGAAGGGGAGAACATGAAAGAGGTGAGGGGGAGCGGAGAGAAACCGGACATGCGATAAACGCGCAGGGCAACGCAAACTAGCGCATCCGCGTTACGGTGATCACGTGGACGCCGTAGAGCCAACACCGGGAGAGAAACTCATGACGTCATCGTTCAATTTCGCTCGAGAAGTAAAAACAACCAAAACGTGAGAATGACGTAGTCATGCCTTTGGCGTAGTGGTTCAACGTTGGCCGCTCCAACCCCGTCGCATTGACTGCGCTGACGATTGCGCCTCACGTCGCACGCTAGAGTTGGCAGATTTCGGCGACTTGGCTCGTTTGAAAGTTTGCTGGCCAGTTTATTAAATATATAGACGGAATTAGATCGTAATATTTGACATGGGGTCTTCCTACATGATACTGAAGAGGGCTGCATAGTTTTCTAAATATCAAAAATGAAGCGGAGTTGCCCTTTAATTGATAAAATAAAACGTGCTTCCTCTCTGCAAACCTTCGGGAAACGACGGAAACCGTGTTTCTTAAATCCTTCATAATTGTTTTTATTGTGTTTTTTTACACATACAAGTTGGTTTTTGCAGTACTCGTGCTGATATATATATATATATATATATATATATATATATATATATATATATATATATATATATATATATATATATATATATATATATTTATTGTTGCTTCGTCGCAGTTGCTGGTGTAGCGAGTAGGGATGTCGCGACCCGGTCGAGGTTCGAGTTCGACCAGGTTCGACTTTTTCGAACTTCTTGTGAAATGTTCGACAAAGGTTCGGCTCAGGTTCGACTGCTACGCGCAAGCGTGACCAGTGTTGCCAACTTTTTTTTGCGCGCGCCGCTAAATTGATACCAAAAAGTCACTAAACAGTCGCTAGATTCGCCAGGAAGTCGCTAAAAAATTCGCTAAATTTCAAAAGCTTATTAAACCCTTTTAAAGTAAGTAAACCTCAAATAATCATATCTCAGGTATTTTGAGAGGTTAAACTTACACTGAAAAACAACTAGGACGGTTTTTATTTGTAATGTTTTATTTGGGAAACGACTAGGCGGTAAGTACGAATAAGAAACGGGTACTTGTTAATTTTAACATGGAAATAATGACTGGTTTGTCTTCAAGAACAGGTCAACGGAATAGTCTAGAAGAAAAAGAGTTCTTCCTCGATGTTGGCTGCATTTAGGTCACCTAAATCTGCCGATGTCGACGGTTCGTTGCCACGTTGGTAGGCTTCAACTGTGCCAATCCGCCGAACAACTTCTTCTGGAAGTTCGTAGTCAAAACACGTCTTTGCGTGCCTTTTGAGGCCAGCTCTTATAGTCAGGATGGCATTTGCCATCGCGGGAGCCATCCTGTTGCGGAGCTTCGTCTTCACAAGGTTCAGTTCGCTGAAGGATCGCTCAACCTCTGGGGGTACCCCGCGTCTCTTAACCTTTTTGATTGTCGTTCAAGACTGATTTTCATCTGGTGATTGCAACTTTTTTCCAGAGCCGCACTTAGACATGTCAAGGCTATACCCTCTTTACCAGTTTAGAGTGAGCACTTTCAAACTAAACCAGGCTTTTCTTAGTGCGCGGCTCAATTAAGCGCGCCGCTAAATTGAGCATATATCCAAAGCAAACTCGGCTAGAGAAGCAAAAAGGTTTAGCCCGCGAGCATCTCTAAAATTGTTAAAAATAACAAGATTACGGTTGAACACAAAAGTCGCTAAAAAAGTCGCTAGCCGCTAAATTAGAAAAGTCCGTCGCTAAATGCATAGAAAATCGCTAAATCTAGCGACAAAATCGCTAAATTGGCAACACTGAGCGTGACAGGCTGGCCAGTTGGTTTCGGATTGGATGCTGATGGCTAAGGGATGAATGAAGGCCAGCACTGATTTGTTATTTCAGTTATTACAGTACAAAAAATTAAGTGATTGCTTTCTTCAGTGATTAGAATTTGTTTCTTTCAATGGGAACAGTTCATGAAATTAAAATAACCCTTTGCGTAAAAAAAGAAACATTTCCCCCAACCTAGACATGCTTGTATCAAAGTCTGGCCACACTGTCCACAAAGTCGAACCGGTCGAATCTGGCTAAAAATTCGGAGGTTCGTCGAATCGATTCCCAGTCGAACCCTGAAAGTTCGGCCTGAAAATCCGGTTCGACAGAAGTTCGGGTAACCCCTACACTCGCTACTATATGCGGCGATAAGTGCATATTCGAGCGTATTAAGGAAAATCCCCGATAATCTCACGTCGCAAGAGATTTGAACTAGGCCCGAGCTCAAGTGTGTGAGGGTGGGCCTTAATTATAATCTGCTAATCTACAGGGACAATTATTGCAATTACCTATTTGAAATACTTTGAGTATTTCATCACAGATGTCAGCGAATCTATTCTTCCGTCGTATCGAAATACTGAGAATTCAAATACTGGCCAAATTATACAATTTTGGTCAGTGTACTTCGAGATCAAATTGCTACTTTAGGCGCTCTTCCCGGTGCGAGATTTCATGCACACAGCATGAAAGTTGATGTGCTCCTCGCACGAATAAACATCGGGGGAAAAGAAAAAGGAAGAACAAGGAATGAATGGTGTGCGAACAATATTGTTAGGACTTTTTGGTTGCGGGATAGTTTTTCATGAAAGACGTCGCATGAACGACACGTTTAGAGAGATTTTTCAGCTAACATTTTGGAATGAAACTCACAGGAAATGTATTGTTTTCCAATCACAAACAAATTTTATTTTTAGAGCTGGAATTTTATTTTTTATGAACCTTATTCTCGCTGTGTATATATTTGAGTCTTTATTTATGCAGGGTCATTTGATTTTAGCTCGGTGTCGATTTAAATGTAAGTGTACGATATGAGACTGTGAAAACAAAAAATATACTCGTAAAAGTATGTGGAGACGATCAAATACTCTCGTTTATCTCGTCTTTAAATCTAAAAGAGTCTTATTGGATTAGTAATCAAGTACATTTTTTGTCCAAATATTTTGTAATTTGTATTTGGATAAACGTTTGAAAGTATTTTGGCCATCCCTGCATCTCGGCGGGGGTCAGTGAAACCAAATCCTCTGCGGGATGGACTTCTGACCGGATCTGTTGTATGCCCATGTGGCATCTATTTCAAACATTTTTGATCTGTGTACCTCCAGGTTAAGTCATAGCTTTCGATCAGAATTAAAACGTAACACGCAAAATCTAGAATCACTGGCTTCGTTAACCAGAAACGATCCCGCTTACTCAAACCGTCGTAGCGAATACTGGAGGGTGGATATATGTAGAACTTAGTTACGGAACCCAAATTCTGAAATACTTCCTTCCAAAAACTCTGAACGATCATATTGATAACAAAATAGATTTGATTAATACTACATTGTACAACCTAAGGTCAATGTACACTCTGGCATATGAAGGGCACGTTACCTGGTTTCTTGCTTGTTTTACGGCTGCCGGAAGCTATATTAACTCTGAACGTCTCAAATGGTACGTGGCGGAAGGTCGAAACTTTGCGTTCTAGCCCTCTTCTAGAACAGAGCTTGTTCCAAAACTTGCAGGAGCGTCGAAAACAAGAAGACGGCTGTTCACCTGCATATCGCTGCACGGGTGTACTTGTAGTTCTAAATGGTTTTGCTTGCTAAGATGGTGTTTACATTTTTTCAACATGAAAGAGGTATTTTATGTATTTCAAGGAGGTGAATATTTTTGTTTTTGTTTACTTGCTTTTTTAATTGGTGCTCGATGTAGCATGTTTGCGGTCGAGATTGCACTACGATACATGTTTTTAGAAACTCTTTTTAGGTACTTATACTCTTTGACAAGGCTGTTTTTGGAGTGTTTTCGTTCTGTTTCTGATATTGTTTGTTTACCGCGTAAAGGAACTAAGTTCATGATTTAGAAATCTCTGGCTCTTTTAATTTTTGTAACACGCTTTCTCTGAGATGTTTGTATCACTTTCAATGCTGCCACTATAAGGGGGCCGAGGGCTCGTCAAGCTGCCTGTGGGTTGCTTTTTTCCCTCGGTCTCCGCCATCAATGAATGGAAATAAAAATAATTTATTATAGTCATGTGCGAATAGTGTATTTTGAGTTTGAAGCGAATTGGAAGCGAATAGTAGTTTTGGCAGAATATTTTCGAAACGAATATCAAATGGTTTCTTCGAACCTTGCAATACTGTTGTACAATGATTAAACAAAAACCCAGCTAAACTGGTTAAGGTTGTTCTAAAGCTTCCACTTGTCCAGTTCTAAGCTAATTCTAATCTAACTACTATACATGGACTGTGACCTCTCAAAGTGCGATGCCTTGGGATGACAATTTAACGACGGATTTGGCTTGATAATGTGGAGGCTTGGGCAAGTTGGGAATTCATGCTTGGATGGAACAGCCCGGATATACAGTCACACTCACGGGCTCACAAGAAAGAAACAGACTCGGAGCGCTGACTAACAACTCAGTGACATATTTCTTCTTCCTCAAATCGTCTTCTTTTGCCTCGCCATTAAAGAGAACATTTCAAATTTTTAAACACCCGAAACCAAATAGCCAAAAAACATAAATAAATAACTAATAAATAAATAAGTAACGACAAAAAATAAGATAAAAAAAGCAAAACAATATCCCTCACTATTGGTGCTTTCATGTTATCTCGAGATAGTTCAATTCTTTCTTTGATAAATTGCTAAGGATGGGACACTGACGCATTGCTTGGTTCTAGTAACGTTGATCTCAGCGTATGGAATTTGAGCCAAGGGATGTCGTCACAACACTACGGGCCGATGAAGAAACAACTACCAAGCGGAGGATATAGAGAAGGGACGTCGTTAGAACACCACGCACCAAGTAGGTACAACGGCTGCTCTTGATTTCACGGTGGTTTGGCTCGAAAACCTTTTTGGTGGCGGACATTTAATCCAGGGGCTTATCGCGGTCTTGTGCTGGTCACTTCTTGTTGTGTGGTTTACACCATCCAATCTGAAACAATCGAGGAAGGTAATAATAATAATAATAATAATAATAATAATATTTTATTGACCAATAAAAAAAAACATGTGTTACCGGGTCCGTCAAAGCATACAATGGCTTGTGGGACGGGGACCCGGGAAACTGTCGTACGGAGTAACAACCTAGAAGCTTCGGGAAACATGCTTACATTCCAAAATTCATACCCATTCACCCTCCCTCCCTCCCTCCCTCCCTCCCAACCAGCCACACACCACACACCCACCCACACACAATAATAATAATAATAATAATAATAATAATAATAATAATAATAATAAATAAAAATAAATCTTTTTATTTCCATCGAACTTGATGGTGGGACCCGTGGAAAAAGCTGCAATATGCAGCTTGACTGGTCCTCAGCAACAACAAAATAATCAGCAACAACAAAACGAAAACAAAATATATATATATATATATATATATATATATATATATATATATATATATAATTATCAGAAATAATAGACAAAATAAATGGATAGCTCAAAACGAAAATATAATATATATATATATATATATATATATATATATATACACAAAAACAACAATTGAAAGATACATAACTACGCACTTGCCTGTTTGTGAAGCGAATTGACAAACACAAAAAGCAACAGTTAAAATGGACAAAACTATGCGCTTTGGCCTATTAATGGAGCGGAATAAAACAGAATAAAAACAAAACAAAATATCAGGTCCGCCATTGACGCGGGCGAAAAGGACGGTGTCCAATTAAATACATGTTTTATTGCCGTCATTGGTTTTATCTAAAGTGATGCTGCCTTTTTGAGCCATCCAAAAACGCCAAAGTCTAAAAAAATAATAAAAAAGTCTATCGCTGCGATTGCTGGTGTCTGTGACAATTTGCTGGATCACGCGCATCCCTGCTTGGTCCCCGCAGCGGAAGTCCGGCCACCGGAAGTTCCGAATTCGCCATCTTGGGCCCGTGTAAATCTTGCCGTGTGAAGGGTTGCAGAGGCCAACGTTACCAGATCCAACTTAGTTGTGGAACTCCGCTCCCGACGGGGTTCCCTTTGCGTGGCACCTGTCAGAGGGCGCGCGCTCCGCATTAATACTGGCTATCATCATCATTGACGGCGCGGTTCTGGCCTCTCTTAACGGATAAGAGCAGCAGACAACTTTCAAATTGTTTCTGCTGCTGTTGGTAGTCACATTTTTACTTTTTACTGGCGAAAGGGCCAAAACTAACCCAAAACCATGCTGATCCTCGAGAGGAGTCGGGACTCAAAAGCAGCCGCGGAGCAGTAGCAGACGAAAACGCGTGGATTAATGCGCCGGCAGCGCCACGTAGCTGCAAAAAAATCGGACACGGTTTCGGACCCCCTCCAATGTACAGCGTTTATGGGAAGTTCCATAACTGAGTTGATTTAGTAATGGTGGCAGAGGCTGCAGGTGCAGCTGCGTGTTGAAAGACATTGACGTTCAGCGTTGCCATCATCCGCGGTGATTTCTTCCCTACTTTAATCGTAAAATTCCCTAGGTTTCCCCAGATTTTCAGAAAATGTGTTAATTTGCGTTATAATTGAGATTATCGTTATGAGAGTAGTTTAGATTATCGTTATGGAGTAGATCTAAGTTTGCTTCGTTAAAACCTTTTTACATACTTAAAGTTTGTTGCTTTGGCCTTGTGTGGCCCCCGAAATCGATGTTGTTACCACTGGAGATTATCTCTGGCCCCTAAACGATGACGGAAATCCCTAGATCAAGGGAAAAAAAACCCTAAGGTTGGCAGCACTGTTGGAGTTTTTCTCTTCGTCGTCCGGAAAAGCATTCGAAAACCCCGTGTAAACGGTCGTAGCTGCCTTTGAGAACCCGTGGAAATTCTTTCGACCAAAGCGCAGCACCGCAGGAACGTTAAGGCGTCAAATCGTCGAACGCAAGTCTCGCTGTCAGGCGACGTGATCGAAGGACACATGGATACCGATCAAACGAGGCCGTGTCAACCCTTCGGAAGAAGAAAATTCGCCAACATGCGCACTGTGTGTATGTGCCTTTACGTATTTCATCGACGACTGTATTCGTAACTTGCGCCACTCGCGGGCCAGAAAAACGAGTTTGCGGTTTTCTAAAAAAACTTACCTCCCGTCCAGCGTTGCTCCACTGCGTCTGTCTGTATTGCCATGTGACGTGATTCATTCTGATACATTCCAGGATAGACTTCGAACACGGCTGATGTTACGTGATAGCAACCACTGATGTTTTTTTATTCTTTTTATTGACTGTCCTATTTCGTAGTGAAAATTTAAAAAAAAATGTCGTGTTAAATCAACGAATAATGCTAAATTCGACTCCCATTGCAGTAGTCTCTAGTTTTAAGGTACTCTGGGTTGTTTTTCAAGAAACTTTGTCGTGGGACACACTTATTGAATCCGTAGCGGCTAAGCTGTCCCAAATAGTCGGACTTGTTTATCGTAATCGGCATATTCTGCCACGAAATATTATGATTTTAATTTATAATAGTTTCTTTTCATCTAGGCTTAACTACTGCCATTTAGTCTGGGCACCCACAACTCAAGCAAATTTACATAGAATACGTGTCTTAGAAAAAACGCTTCCTAAGAGTTGTTGAAAATATTCCATCTTACTTTCACACACATGAGTTGGTCGTCAAATATAATGTATTTCCAATCCATAAAATCTACAATTATCGGCATTCTAAAGCTTTTCAACAAGGGGTAAAAAATAATCATCGTTTTTAAAAGGACTAGCTAACTTACAAAGTACTACTACCACCTACACAACGCGCCATGGTGAGCCTTGGAATGTTAGCATTTATAGAACAATCCATGGGCAATATACATTAAAAAACAAACTACCAAGGTTACCAAATAGTTTAGCTGCCAAAAATGTCGAGCTTTTAGATATTACGTTTAAAGCATTGCGTTGTTATTTCAGCCCCCAGTCGACTTTTCTTATGTAAGAATGCTGCGTAATATTATTAAACCTCTCAAAGTTGTTGTGCATGTAGGTGATCTTGTTTTTTTCTCGATAATATCTTTCAATGTATTCTACAATTGCGTGGTTGTTATGTAATTTGACTGTGTCCATTGTTTCTTCTATTTATTCTCTTTATTTTGTTTTTTCTGTTAATGCTGTAAACTCCATGGTATGGTGATTTTTTTTAGTGCTGCATAAATGCCAATGTGGGGGAGGGGGGGGGGGCTGTGGCTTTGTCAAGCTGGTCTTGTGACCGCTTTCTCCACGAGCCTCCAGCATCCTGTACACCGTACTTAATGCAAATCAAAGAAAACAAAACAAAAACAATTACTGGTTATTGATAGCAACTTGCCACAACAGACTGATACATGTATACAGCAAAACACAAGTACGCACAACACAGCTCCAAAACTTTCCCCAAGGGTTAACAGGTCCACGCGGCGTCTATTCTTGATCGCTTGATCAAGAATCGGCATCATCATCATCAAGAATCGATTCTTGATGACCCACGCTGCGTACATTCTTGATCTCTAGCCCCCAGACGTGCGAAGGCCCAGAGGTCCACGCTCCGTCGATTCTTGATCACCTGATCAAGCATCGACATCATCATCATCATCAAGGATCGATTCTTGATGACCCAGACGTGCGAAGGCCCAGAGATGCAGCACTTGGGCGTGTCAAAGACATTTCCACCAGCTGGCCTCCGCGCACAGACTGTATTATTCCAAGGAATGTCCTTTGTTTAGGTCGCTTGACCACAAGACTTGCGTTCGACGAGTTGTGCCTTTTTTTTTCTACGGTGCTGCGTTGTCGTAAATATTTGCACGGGTTCCTCAAAGGCAGACGCGATCGTTTACAGACGGCCTTTCAAAAAATGCTTCGGGGTCTTTCACTACGCAGTACGCGACGCAAGACGAAAGCCGCCTCATTGCAGCACTGTGGAAAGTGAGTATTTGCCGACTCAAAAACCGGCCATATAGTAATTCCGAGAAACCGCTCGACAACCGCGACATTTCAGGTCAAACTTTTGCCTTCCTATAATATCTTCATGGAACCGCGAGTGTTCTTTTCACTGACAACAGTTTCGTCAAGTGTGATCAAAATAACTAGTGTGACGTGTCACAGATTTTAGGCTATTTACGAATGACAAATGCAAACCGGCGAACATTTTCGATGGCCAGAGAAGACGCTAACGTGCCTTCCGGACTCTAAAAAAAAGGGTGTCAGCTTACACCCTTTCGTGCCATATTATGGCCCCCAAAACTTCAGTTTGACGTACATCGCACCTACAGTTGAACAGACAACCCCAAATTTTATGAGGAGCTTGATAACGGTGCGATATAACTTATTAAATAGCTAAAGTACGTATCAAAGACCACTGAAAGAAAACACTGAGGTTTTGCAATAAGGCCGAGAAAACTCCGATTGTTTTTTCTTTCTAGTCAGTAACACGTAAATTAGCTATTTTAACAAGTTGTACCACACGGCTATTAAGCCTCTCGTGAAAATGAGTACGGTCAGATTGACGTCAGTGTTCTTTACGTCGAACTGAAGTTTTGGGACGTATTATGTAGGACAATGGATGTAAGAATACACCTTTTGTTCTGAGAGTGTATTCTCGACGAATTTACGCTCATTTCTTCAGCGGGTGTAACCAAGGTATTTAACAAGCGTTTTTTTTTTTCTACCCAAGGGAAGTGGGGAACGTGGACAAACCACACACGGTGCTTTTCGCCGACATCTCCTCGGCGTCTGGGTGCAGTGTGGCCCGACTCGCGCTTTTCGTGAAAGGAGCAAAAATGTAGATCGGCTGCTATCGTATTGCGTTCCGCTAGGGGACAGAGATAACGAAACGTTCATCAATCACGAAAGCCTAATTTGCGTACGCCTGTTTCATAAAATGTTCCTTGCAATCGTCAAGTTGCCAACAAGTCCCGGCATGGAGAACGGCCGCGATCTTTGCTCAAAACCCTTCTTTCTGTATAAAAAATAGCATTTTCACGCAAACAATCAATGATTGGAATAGTTTGCGTGAGAGTGTTACAAATGCGGCCACAACGTCATCATCTGCAGCAATAATAGAACAGGTTTTTTTCGCGGTGATCAGTGCAGAAGGTATATTAAATTATTATTGTTGCGGGTTATTAGTTTTTTCTCTTTTTTTCTTTTATCCCTTATGGCCGTTGTTGTTTCTTGTTTGTTGACTTTTCTGTGTGAGTATACACGATTGGCACCTTTTACTCGAAAGTTGATAGTGTCAAGTGAATCGATGCCACTTTTTGCTACCATGATCGAACACTTTTTCTCTTCTTGATTGCCGATGATTAGTCATGTATGCTTGCTGTGCGCTAGGTTATCATGTTTTTTTTGTGTATGTCTATTTATGCCCACTCCTGCCTTGGCTGCCAACAGGCGGCTGGCAGTATGTCCAAATAAATAAATTAATAAATAATTTTTCTTTTCAGATCGCCCGCGACATGATGTCGCAGAACTAGGCAAGGCAATCCTCGAGCCACTTCCGGTTGTAAACTCGCGAGCTGATTGGCCGGCACCGCGCCAAATATACGCTCGGGCATACGCCAGGCCGAAATTACGCCGAATCGCGCCGAGATTTGTCTTGCGATCGGATCGCGGAATAAGACGCGCGTATATTTAGGCCAACCTTGAGGTGTGTCTGCCGACAAACGGCCGAAAAATACGCGGAAAATAGGCCCCATGGGGTTCGGCCTTTAAAACGGCGACAGACCCCTGACGGAACGCCTTTGACAGGCCACCCCACTTCGGTGGAGGTTTCGTCCAGGTGCTGCGAAGCCTTTTCTCCTTACTTTTTGACGGCAACGGATTTCACCCAGCGTTTGAGTTTGTTCACACGCACGGCCGTGCGCCCGAGCGGTACAACATGGAAGGCCAATGGTTAGCCCTTCACTGTCAGGAAAAAAGGAGTGTATTAGTAAACCCTTTGTCCCATATATTACACCCCAAAACTTCAGTTCGACCCACAGTGCACTGACGTCGATCTGACGGTACTCACTTTCACGAGACGCTTGATAGCCGTGTGGTACAACTTATTAAAATAGCTAATGTACGTGTTACTGACTACAAAAGAAAAAACAAATCGGGGCTTTCTTGGACCTACTGCAAAACCTCAGTGTTTTCTTTCTGTGATCTTTGATACGTACTTTAACTATTTAATAAGTTATATCGCACCGTTATCAAGTCCCTCGTAAAATTTGGGGCCGTCATTTCGACTATAGTGGGCTCTACGTCGATCTTTAGTTTTGGGGTGCATTATATGGGACAAGAGGGTGTAGTGTGACACCCTTTTTTTATAGAGTGTTGTATCGCAAGAAATAACTTGGAGGAGAGCCGAATCAGCTGTTTGTAGTGGCCTTGTAAACGGAGCGGTGCACAAGCACTCCCGCAAGGGTTTGGGTCGCGATACTCTGCCTCGAAAGCCGACTCCCCTTTTTTCAGCTGCGCGCGCACACGACACCGAAACGACGATTGAGTGACGGTCTCCATCTTTCAAGGTAGGAAGATATCGTCCCTCTCGTAGGCTTTCGTTAATCCTCAAGGATCGTCCTCCTCAGCCCTTTCAAAGAAAAACCCTTACAAATATGATCAATGAGTTTCTATACACGAACTCATCTCTGTGACGTCACGGCGCGGTGGTGGCGCGTCGGTCGTACTTCCGGTCTGGGGCTGTGGGCAGAAGTCCCCTATGCCAGACGTGTATTCCTGCGTTGTTTTGAAAGGAACCAGGCAAAAATCT
>JAZHYW010011210.1:0-18722 GCA_037355805.1 Ixodes ricinus | reverse complement strand
AGGACACAGCGCACCCGTAACAAACACTAGGACAACGTTCACAGTCACACCAAAAGAAAGAAAGGGACACTTACACAGCGCTGACTTCAACTCTTTGTATATTCCCGCCTTTTTCTCTTCTTTCACGTCTAATGCATAACCTAGGCCTCATCTTTTTCTTTCTTTGCTGAAGGTTAACTGTAAAGGTTTTAAGCTAGAAATTGAAAATTAAAAATTAAAAATTAAAAATTACTGTAGATCAATGATGCAAAGCTAAGTAATCCAGCTCTTTTTGTGACAGCGCTATAGATGGTTTGCTAATACACCTGCCGTTTTGCCTGGCAATGTTCTCCGCTTCTATTATTTCCCTTGTGAGCTGGTCTCGGCTCCTTGCCAACACCACACACTTGTCAAGTTCCGCTGTGCACCCACAGTCCCGAATGTGTATGCCAACATGTCCAGAGTTCTTGTTGATGGTGGCCAAGTTGTGTTCTCTAAGGCGGTGGTTTAAACACCTACCCGTCTGTCCGATATATGTTCTTCCACAGGACAGGGGAAGGAGTAGACCACATTTTCAGTACATCGAACGAACTTATTTCTGTGATTCGTTGTGCAGGACGTCGGTGTCCTTGAAGGAGTGTTTACCCTCTTGCACAGGCTGTAGAGCTTGTTCGGAGCGGAGAAAATAACGTCCGTGCTTACTTTGTTTGCTATTTTCTTGAGGCCATGAGAAAAATGATGGAGATATGGCACAATCACTGGTCTTTTTGCCCTGTCCCGATGACTTTTCTTAAATCGTTCATCATGCTTAAATTCTCTGAAAAGTCCTTCCGCCACTGATGTTAACAAGGATGGTGGATAACCTGCGCATTTTAATCGCGACACTTGCCCATCAAAGCTCCTTTGGATGGAATGGAAGCATGACTTCGTAAGAGAGTTCTTAAGGCACAACCGCGCTATGCCTCTCTTTACGAGTTTTGAATGCGCGGAGTTGAATGGCAGAAGTGGCTTCTTTCCCCTTGGCTCGTAAGTCCAGCACGTATGGTACGGTGACGTACAAAGACGAAGATCTAAGAATCGCAAACTTCTTTCACTTGGAAGTTCGTGGGTAATCTCCAATGGGTTCATGCACCTTTTGAAACTGTCGAGAATGTCTGGTACCAAGGCTGTCAGATTTTGGTCATCGGTGGCGAGGACAATTAAATAATCATCGACATATCTGAATACTTTTTTAACTATTGACGCGTCGAGAGTTAGGTTTAAATTCCTGTCAAGGTGTGCAAGATACAGGTCACTGAGGATAGGTGCAATGCACGAACCAATACACACCCCTCTCTTCTGCAGATACGTATGTCCATCCCAAGTGGCGAAGGTAGATTTTAGATAGATGTCAATTAAGTTTAAGAAGTTGCTTTGGGATAGGCCTGCCGCATTCTGAAAGGCAGTGATGCCATATGTGTCTATGCAGTCCTCGATACACCTTAGGAGATGGGGTTGGGGCAAGGAATAGTAGAGATCCTTAATATCGATGGAGAATGCTCTTAGATCTTGGTCGCTTTTTTGATCGAAGAAGCTGATGACGTCATAAGAGCTATGAATCAAGTAAGGATCATCGATGACTAGCAGCTTCAGTCTTTCTTGCAAATATACACCTACCGACTTCTGCCAAGTTTCCCTTTCTGAAATTATTACTCGAAGAGGGCATTCCGGTTTATGAGTTTTGGCGCTGAAGAATAATTGTAGGCTCAAGTTTTTGCTGCGTTCAATTCTGGAGCAAAGTTGATTCAAATTCTGTGAATGACAAAACGTTTTTGCTACCCGTTTCACTTTTTCCAGGGAGATCTCGTCGTGGCTGCTGAAGACAGATTCGACCGCTGTTAAAGCTTTTTCTCCGAACGTCTCCTTTTGCATAAGCACAAAACCGCCTTCTTTGTCAGCTGGCATAAGTGTCAGTGAGTGTTCTTTTAGGTATGCTTCTACTCTCTTGATAGGCAGAGGTGCAGCTGATGGCTTGTAACGAACAAGCAGGTCCACTCCCTCGGAGGTGCATCGATCTATCTCGGTCTCTGGAGCTCGTCGTGACACTTGCCTAATGATGGAGAGTAGCTCCGGTGCCGTCTTCTTGGGTTCCACTGCAAACTTGGGGCCCAAGCTTAGAACGTGCCTCACAGAACTTGGTATATCAATGTCCCCTATCGTGTGTACTGGGTTACTTGAAGTCGTTTCTTTCTTGGGTCTGGTGGTCCGGAGATGCCTTAACGTGAGTTTCCATAGATGTTCAGTCGTACATTCCGTTAATGAGGCGTAAGTTTGCCATATTCTTCTGCTAGAAGAAAGAGTGGTGTCTTCATGCAGTAGTGAGAACAGGCTATTTCGATAGTGCCGTGCCTGCCTATGCCACTCGGCCTGGAGTATTTTACAAATTCTCTTCCCGTGCCCTACGGATGGTAGGAAGCCTCCGAAGAGGGCCATGACCTCAGGGGGCAACATCTTTACTCGTATGCAGTACCCAAAGGATCTTGCTTGGCAAACACATATGGCGATTAAGGTGACAAGGCCGTTACGGTCCAAGGGATGACATCTACAGGTGCCTGATGTACTAGAATTGAAACTGGTTAAACACGAAGTTCGGGCGAGTTGGTAGCTTCATGACTGCACGAGACATGAGCGCACTCGTATCAAACACTAGGACAACGTCTCACAGTCACACCAAAAGAAAGAAGGCGACACTTACAGCGCTGACTTCAGCTCTGTGTATATTCCGCCGTTTTCTCTTGTTTACGTCTAATGATAACCTAGGACGCTCAGACCAGTGATTGTGCCATATCTCCATCATGTTTTCTCATGGCCTCAAGAAAATAGCAAACAAAGTAAGCACGGACGTTATTTTCTCCGCTCCGAACAAGCTCTACAGCCTGTGCAAGAGGGTAAACACTCCTTCAAGGACACCGACGTCCTGCACAACGAATCACAGAAATAAGTTCGTTCGATGTACTGAAAATGTGGTCTACTCCTTCCCCCTGTCCTGTGGAAGAACATATATCGGACAGACGGGTAGGTGTTTAAACCACCGCCTTAGAGAACACAACTTGGCCACCATCAACAAGAACTCTGGACATGTTGGCATACACATTCGGGACTGTGGGTGCACAGCGGAACTTGACAAGTGTGTGGTGTTGGCAAGGAGCCGAGACCAGCTCACAAGGGAAATAATAGAAGCGGAGAACATTGCCAGGCAAAACGGCAGGTGTATTAGCAAGCCATCTATAGCGCTGTCACAAAAAGAGCTGGATTACTTAGCTTTGCATCATTGATCTACAGTAATTTTTAATTTTTAATTTTTAATTTTTAATTTTCAATTTCTAGCTTAAAACCTTTACAGTTAACCTTCAGCAAAGAAAGAAAAAGATGAGGCCTAGGTTATGCATTAGACGTGAAAGAAGAGAAAAAGGCGGGAATATACAAAGAGTTGAAGTCAGCGCTGTGTAAGTGTCCCTTTCTTTCTTTTGGTGTGACTGTGAACGTTGTCCTAGTGTTTGTTACGGGTGCGCTGTGTCCTCGTGCGTCATGAACTACCAACTCGCCCGAACTTCCGTTTTAACCAGCTTCATTTCTAGTACATCGGGCCCTTTTAGACATCATCCCTTGGACCGTAACGGCCTTGTCACCTTAATCGCCATATGTGTTTGCCAAGCAAGATCCTTTGGGTACTGCATACGAGTAAAGATGTTGCCCCCTGAGGTCATGGCCCTCTTCGGAGGCTTCCTACCATCCGTAGGGCACGGGAAGAGAATTTGTAAAATACTCCAGGCCGAGTGGCATAGGCAGGCACGGCACTATCGAAATAGCCTGTTCTCACTACTGCATGAAGACACCACTCTTTCTTCTAGCAGAAGAATATGGCAAACTTACGCCTCATTAACGGAATGTACGACTGAACATCTATGGAAACTCACGTTAAGGCATCTCCGGACCACCAGACCCAAGAAAGAAACGACTTCAAGTAACCCAGTACACACGATAGGGGACATTGATATACCAAGTTCTGTGAGGCACGTTCTAAGCTTGGGCCCCAAGTTTGCAGTGGAACCCAAGAAGACGGCACCGGAGCTACTCTCCATCATTAGGCAAGTGTCACGACGAGCTCCAGAGACCGAGATAGATCGATGCACCTCCGAGGGAGTGGACCTGCTTGTTCGTTACAAGCCATCAGCTGCACCTCTGCCTATCAAGAGAGTAGAAGCATACCTAAAAGAACACTCACTGACACTTATGCCAGCTGACAAAGAAGGCGGTTTTGTGCTTATGCAAAAGGAGACGTTCGGAGAAAAAGCTTTAACAGCGGTCGAATCTGTCTTCAGCAGCCACGACGAGATCTCCCTGGAAAAAGTGAAACGGGTAGCAAAAACGTTTTGTCATTCACAGAATTTGAATCAACTTTGCTCCAGAATTGAACGCAGCAAAAACTTGAGCCTACAATTATTCTTCAGCGCCAAAACTCATAAACCGGAATGCCCTCTTCGAGTAATAATTTCAGAAAGGGAAACTTGGCAGAAGTCGGTAGGTGTATATTTGCAAGAAAGACTGAAGCTGCTAGTCATCGATGATCCTTACTTGATTCATAGCTCTTATGACGTCATCAGCTTCTTCGATCAAAAAAGCGACCAAGATCTAAGAGCATTCTCCATCGATATTAAGGATCTCTACTATTCCTTGCCCCAACCCCATCTCCTAAGGTGTATCGAGGACTGCATAGACACATATGGCATCACTGCCTTTCAGAATGCGGCAGGCCTATCCCAAAGCAACTTCTTAAACTTAATTGACATCTATCTAAAATCTACCTTCGCCACTTGGGATGGACATACGTATCTGCAGAAGAGAGGGGTGTGTATTGGTTCGTGCATTGCACCTATCCTCAGTGACCTGTATCTTGCACACCTTGACAGGAATTTAAACCTAACTCTCGACGCGTCAATAGTTAAAAAAGTATTCAGATATGTCGATGATTATTTAATTGTCCTCGCCACCGATGACCAAAATCTGACAGCCTTGGTACCAGACATTCTCGACAGTTTCAAAAGGTGCATGAACCCATTGGAGATTACCCACGAACTTCCAAGTGAAAGAAGTTTGCGATTCTTAGATCTTCGTCTTTGTACGTCACCGTACCATACGTGCTGGACTTACGAGCCAAGGGGAAAGAAGCCACTTCTGCCATTCAACTCCGCGCATTCAAAACTCGTAAAGAGAGGCATAGCGCGGTTGTGCCTTAAGAACTCTCTTACGAAGTCATGCTTCCATTCCATCCAAAGGAGCTTTGATGGGCAAGTGTCGCGATTAAAATGCGCAGGTTATCCACCATCCTTGTTAACATCAGTGGCGGAAGGACTTTTCAGAGAATTTAAGCATGATGAACGATTTAAGAAAAGTCATCGGGACAGGGCAAAAAGACCAGTGATTGTGCCATATCTCCAT
The DNA here is from genome assembly GCA_037355805.1 of Ixodes ricinus. NCBI lineage: Eukaryota > Metazoa > Arthropoda > Arachnida > Ixodida > Ixodidae > Ixodes > Ixodes ricinus. Next base: position 13,265 of record JAZHYW010011210.1, on the reverse strand, counting down.
CATTTTTCTCATGGCCTCAAGAAAATAGCAAACAAAGTAAGCACGGACGTTATTTTCTCCGCTCCGAACAAGCTCTACAGCCTGTGCAAGAGGGTAAACACTCCTTCAAGGACACCGACGTCCTGCACAACGAATCACAGAAATAAGTTCGTTCGATGTACTGAAAATGTGGTCTACTCCTTCCCCTGTCCTGTGGAAGAACATATATCGGACAGACGGGTAGGTGTTTAAACCACCGCCTTAGAGAACACAACTTGGCCACCATCAACAAGAACTCTGGACATGTTGGCATACACATTCGGGACTGTGGGTGCACAGCGGAACTTGACAAGTGTGTGGTGTTGGCAAGGAGCCGAGACCAGCTCACAAGGGAAATAATAGAAGCGGAGAACATTGCCAGGCAAAACGGCAGGTGTATTAGCAAACCATCTATAGCGCTGTCACAAAAAGAGCTGGATTACTTAGCTTTGCATCATTGATCTACAGTAATTTTTAATTTTTAATTTTTAATTTTTAATTTTCAATTTCTAGCTTAAAACCTTTACAGTTAACCTTCAGCAAAGAAAGAAAAAGATGAGGCCTAGGTTATGCATTAGACGTGAAAGAAGAGAAAAAGGCGGGAATATACAAAGAGTTGAAGTCAGCGCTGTGTAAGTGTCCCTTTCTTTCTTTTGGTGTGACTGTGAACGTTGTCCTAGTGTTTGTTACGGGTGCGCTGTGTCCTCGTGCGTCATGAACTACCAACTCGCCCGAACCTCCGTTTTAACCAATGCAGGAAGGCCAGGAGGTGAAATAAATGGAGTAAAGCCAAAGGAACAGAGTAGCCGTGTTTCCATAGTAGTCATACTAACGACCTTGAGTGGCAGTTTTTGGGCATATGTACCGGGAAGGCAGTGCAGGAAGCCCAGAAGTTCAAACACACAAATACTTATGGACGTTCGACAGCACCTAAGCTAGGGAACATAACCGACGAGAAAGCATATGAGCAAGGTTCTTCTGGCATGTTATCGAATGTGCTACAAGAATATGTGTGCTGGTTATATGCCCATTTAGATTAGAATATGTTTCTTCTTTCAGCTCACACCTACAGACTTGTCAGGAAACAAGGGGAGGCAATTTTTCATCCATTGTTTACGGTTGGGCGATTAAGTCAGTCTTTTGAAAAAACTTGTCATTTTAATGACATTGTAATAAATCAATTTTGGTTGTTTAAATTGTTCTTTTATCTTGGTATTCTTCCCGTATTCCAAGCAAACACTATGTATCAGGCCCTGAAATCTCCCCAGCACGCATGGGCACTGACGAAGCCCATGGTAAGGTCATGGATGCTATTCTTATCACGTTTTTGGGCTGGCCGGCTGAAAGTTGACGAAACATGGACAGTTGCGAAATGGCTACGAAGGTCGATCAAATGACGTCTAAACGTTGATTACCATTCACGGCCGCCAGCAATGGATGGCACTCGCGCACACGTCATCCGACCAACCTTTGTAGCTTTTTCGCCACCGTCAACGTTTTGCCATTCTATAGGCCATCGCTAATGTATTGCTATCCTCGTACCATACTAATGTCAATCGGCAATCGGAAGCGATCAAAAGGTTATGAACTTTAGAGTAGTTTTTATTTCCTCCAATAACCGCTTGATTGTACTACGGCACCAGGATAGCGATACACTGGCGATATTCTGTAAAATAGCGGAAAAGTTGATGCTGGTGAAAAAGCTGTGAATGTCAGCCGATGACGTCTAAACGACGATTACCATCTATAGCCAGTTGATCAAAACAAATTTTAATTGGGCAATATTACGTACTTCAAATGGCTTTTACCAATTTTATAGGGGGATCAAGAAAATGTGTGCACGCAAACTGAGGGCAAACATTTCTGCTTTTACGCTTCACAAATACATCCAGCAAAATAGTAGCAAGCTCATATATGTTCGTCTTATAAAAATTCCCGTCAACTTGTCAGGCCCAGCGAGCCTCCTGCTTCAAGTCGTGCATCTCTCCGCAGCTAGGTTCGAAAGGATTATCGGCGCCCCCGGGAAATCTTTTTTTTTTTTCAACTATTTACCGCCGCCAGCAACAATAAAACTGACATTGATATGTTGAGCTTGTAAAGCCGTGGCAAATAAATCACTGCTCGCAACCCATGACGAATGCGCACTCGATAAGCTCTCCCGGGCGAAACCACTCCTTGGCGTTCTATTCTGCTGTAGCTTATTGGGTGGTTCGTAGACTTGACTCGGTGCTAGCAAATGGTGTGACCGCTTGGCGCAAAACAATGAACATGTATTTAGTGTTAACTTATGATCACTTGTCCAAGCTTAGAATAATTATAGCCACATTGATGTCGGCGTCTGTCTTAAGACGCTGGCCCTATGTCGCCTCAGCTCCGTCCCTGTCTCCTGTTTGGCGTCTCCGGTTAAACCCGCGTGCCGAGGGTTACTTCGCGATGGCGTGAAATGGTGCAAACCGCCGGCATTCAATACGTCAGTCAGATGAGACAGCAGCATTCGTAGCGCTATGGCCAGATTTCAAGGATACCATTCAATATTGTGCCAATAGATGTCGCCCAGGACGCATGTAAGCGTCGAGGGCCACATCCGCCGACGCAGCCGCGTCTGAGCGCGGTAAGGCAGCAATTCTGAAGTTCTTCGAGCCGCTCGGTCGAGCGGAAAAAAGTCGTTTTGGGAGCCGCTGTGCCGGTGCGTGCGTACGTGACCACAGTACTCCTCCCCAGAGAGTAGGCGAACGTTTAGAGATTTCCGTTATCCGAGCCCAGGCTTTCGTCTTGCCGCGGGCACGCAGAGTGAGGCGTGTAGCAGGTGTTGGAGATGTGATGCCCAAGCGCTGTGGCCAATGCACGTGGCGGCCGAAGCGTGTCTGGATCTTCTCCGGTTGCTGCGCGTCCGGGGCGATGATCTGTGGGTGGTCGGGTGGAGGAGGATGAGGAGGGGTCGGCGCGAGCATTGTTTGTTTAGGCGGCGCTTCCAGGTGGGGTGGTACAGTTGCAGGAGTGTCTGTTGGGGTGCCATACAAATAGGCTGCTTTAACGTGGTCTAATGCAACGACTTTGGTACGGCCACGAAGTGCAAGTGTGATGTTCTTTGAACCTCGCCTTAACACCTTGTGTGGCCCGTCGTAGGGCGGTTGCAGGGGCTTTCGCACGGCGTCATTTCCCAGAAAGACATGTGTGCAGGTTGCCAAGTCCTGGCTGATGTAGGAGGCTTGGCTGGAGTTTCGGCGGGGTGCAGTGGCACGGATGTGTGTCGTGGCCTCCCGTAGTTGGGTCACATAGTTGGTGGAGTCCAGACAGGCATCGGCTTGTGTGGATGTGAAGAATTCGCCGGGGAGGCGAAGCGTTGTCCCGTAGACCAACTCCGCAACGCTGCAACCGAGATCGGATCTGAGGGCTGTCTGAATGCCGAGGAGAACGAGGGGCAGAACTTCCATCCAATCTTGACGTTGATGGGTCTTGAGGGCGGCTTTCAGCTGGCGATGAAAGCGGTCCACCATGCCATTGCTGGCGGGGTGGTAAGCAGTGGTGCGAATGCGCCGAGATCCCAGCAGCTTGGTGAGGCTGGAGAAGAGACTGGACTCAAACTGTCGGCCCCGGTCTGTGGTGATAGTGGAAGGCGTGCCAAACCGCGAAATCCAGTATGCAACGAAAGCATGTGCCACTGTTTCCGCAGTGATGTTGGGCAGAGGGACGACTTCCGGCCAGCGAGTAAACCGGTCGATGCAAGTTAGAACGTAGGCATTTCCCTGGAAGGCGGCAGCAATCCGACGATGTCTATGCGGATGTGGTCGAACCGTGCATCGGGTGGATCGAAGGTTCCCAGGGGTGTGACCGTGTGACGCTGAACTTTGCAGCGCTGACACTGTAGGCAAGTGCGGGCCCAGTGACGAACATCCTTGTTGATGCTGGGCCACACGAAACGAGATGTTATAAGATGTTGGGTAGCCTTGATTCCGTGGTGTGAAAGTCCGTGAAGAGGCATCGAAGATCTGGCGGCGAAACTGTAGTGGCACGTAGGGGCGTGGTGATCCCGTTGATGTGTCGCAGATGAGGTCGATCGGACACATAGGAAGAGAGACCTCACGGAACACAAGCCGGCTGGGTGTTGCACGGAGGTCGCGCAGTTGCGCGTCGTTGCGTCGTGCAGCTGCCAGTTTTTTGAAGTCGATGACAGCCAGAGTTTCGCTGGTGCATGTGCCTATTCGTGACAGAGCATCAGCCACGACGTTCTCTGCGCCATGAACGTGCCGGATGTCTGATGTAAATTCCGAGACACATGACATTTGTCGCAGCTCTCGCTGAGAATGGCTGCCACCGTCGGGTCGCAGGGAACGAAAAGCGTGCACGAGGGGCTTGTGGTCGGTCAACACAAACAATTGTCGACCTTCGACATAGTGCCTGAAATGCCTCAATGCTAAGTGACACCGCCAGTAACTCGCGGCTGAAGGTGCTATAACGCTAGCTCGGTGGGAGTTAGCTTCCGGGAGAAGAAAGAAAGTGGCTGCCACAGTCCGTGTATTTCCTGTTGAAGTTCAGTGCCGACGGCGTTGTCCGAAGCATCGGTGGTCACTGAAAGTAGGACTGCTTCCTTGGGATGCACAAGCATGGTCGTTGTGACCAGAAGTTCTCTGGCACGATTGAATGCGGCTGTAGTGTGCTCGTCCCAAGTGAGCTCGGCTTTGGAGTTACGTGCACCTGAAAGCATGCCGTGCAGCAGGTGGAGCTTTTTCTGCACAACCCGGGAGAAATCGCCGATAAAAGCTTATCATGCCGAGGAACTCCTGAGTTGCTTCTTGGTTGGTGGCTTGGGAAACTCTCTGATGACCTGCACCTTGGTGGCGAGTGGGTGGATGCCGGAAGCATTGACGGTATGGCCCAAAAATTCGAGGTCGGGTTTGCCAAAACGCACTTGTCCACACTGATGACAAGTTTAAATTGGGCCATGCGAGTGAACTCGGTTCGGAGGGGCCCGAGATGTTCGTCGGAAGTTTTACTGGCCACGAGGATGTCATTCAATGGAGGCATAGCAGAACGGGAAACCCTAACGTTGGAAGGACTGCGCAGTGTTTTTGAGTCCGATTGGCATCCGCATAAACTCGAATAGACCGAAGGATGTGGTGACAGCGGTCTTTGGAGTGTCTAAAGCTCAACAGCAATTTCATGCTAAGCACGTATTAGATTGATCATGGAGAAGATGGTAGTGCCGTCGAGCGATGCGGGGAAGTCGCGAATATGCGGTATCGGGTAGCGATCTTCTGCTGTGTTGCGGGTGAGGGCTCGGTAGTCGCCACACGGAAGCCAGTTCACTTGCATGGACTTGGAAAACCATGTGGAGAGTCGAGGACTAGGGCTCTCCGACTTGCGAACAATGCCCAGTTCGAGCTTGTGTTCGAACTGTTCCCGGGCGACTCGTAGTTCGTCTGGCGGTAGTCGGCGGGGACGCGCGTGGACAAGTGCGCCTGGAGTCCCTGCCGCGGCGTGTTGGATAGGGCACTCGTCCGGCTCAACGCGCTTCAGGTTTGGGAACTCGCCGAGCAGCCCGTGTACGGGGATTTCTCAGCTGGAAACGCGAACGTGGGGCTGATAGACTGCAGAGACGAGGCGATGCCTTGACGGTGGGTCGGGCCGTCTCGTCTCAAAGACGTCGCCCCTTGACGTCCACCAGCAGCCCGAAACGCGTCAGGAAGTCTGCGCCGAGAATTGCATGCGGAATGGTCGCGCAAATGAAAACTCATTGAAAAGTGCAGCGCAGTCCGAGATAGAATGTCAAGAAACACCCACCGTACGTTGAAATGGCCGAGTTGTTTACGGCACGAAGTTGCGACGTGCTGGGGTGCGCCGGCAATCTTGTATGGTTACGGAGCGACCCTAACCTCTGCACCGGTGTCCACGAGGTAGCGAACGCCAGAGATGCGGTCCGTCACAAAAAACAAGGATCGGCGGCTGCGAGAATTGGCGGGAGACCTTGCCACCGTTAGTGCTCGGCCTGGCGTTTTCCGCTTGGGTGCAAGGGGCTTGTATCTACGAGTTTCAGCGCCAAAACGTTGATGATACCAGCACTCCCTGAGTCCGTGCGGGAGGAGGAGCCAGAACGGCGTTGGTGTCCGGCCGCCAAGTTCCTCTGCTGTCAAGAGTTGCTGTAGGCGTTTCCTTCCGAAGCGCTTGTGCGGCAGATCAGCTGTTCCTTTAGCATGTTTTATGCGGACGTCTGGCGTGGTGCGTAGATCCCTCACCTCTGTGGCTATGGTTGGAGGAGAGGCTGACACAACCTGGCGGAAACTCGTCATGTCGGTTGTGATTCGTCGAGTGGCGTGTTGATACTATATTTAGTCGAACCACAGCTGGGGCTGTTGGTGGTTGGGCTGAGGAAAAGCGGATCACCGCTGTAGCGTCTCGGGTAGTCCCAGACTTTACTTGGAAATTACAATGGTCCGGAACGGATGGTGAGAACGCTAAACCTTTATTCAGTTAACTGGTAACTACTTGTTCAACAAATGAAAAAAATATTAATGAAAACGCGATACCTCCGTTTCTCCAGGCCACTGGTCCCATGTCGTCACCCTCCGTCCCGTCTCCTGTTCCGTCTCCTTTAAACCCTGGTGCCGAAGATTACCTCCGCGGTGGCGTGAAGTGGTGCAACCACGAGGCAATACGTCAGCCAGATGAGACAGCAGTATTCTCATATAGCTATGGTCCAATTGCCAGATATTATCCAATGTTACCTGGTCAACTACCTTGAATCAAACTCTCTTCACTCAATGGCAACATGGTTTCCGTAAATCATTTTTCATGCGAGACGCAACTTCTGACTTTTACTCATGATCTTCATCTTATTCTTGATCGCACTTCCAAAGTTGATTGCATCTTTCTTGACTTCTCAAAGGCATTCGATAAAGTATCTCAGAAATTTCTACTTCATAAGCTTAGCAAACTAAATATTGACCCTAATGTACTTGCTCGCTTCATTCCTTCCTAACTAATCAGTCTCAAATCTTGTTCGCAACAATACATCATCCAGTTCGGCTCTCGTTACGTCAGGGGTCCCTCGAGGCTCCGTATTGGGTCCCCTGCTTTTCCTTATCTTCATAAATGATTTACCTTCCTGTGTTTCATCTTCAATTCACCTTTTGCTAATGATTGCGTTATATACCATGAAGTGACTAACAACTCCGATGTTTTTGTCTTCAGTCTGACCTTAATCGTGTTCCGAGTGGTGTGATTTATGGAAGATGAAACTTAACAGGAAAAATGTAAAGTATTGACTGTTTCCCGACTTCACATAGACTCTCTTGCTACTTCCTTAACAACACTTCTTGAACGAGTGTCATCTTATAAGAATTTAGGTGTTCATATTGTGTCCAGTCTATCTTGGGAAACTCACACACAGTACATAACAAGTAATGCGAATCGTATGCTAGCTTCCTCAAACAAAATTTTCCGTCTTTCGCTGTATCTCTAAAACTCCTCCTATACAAAAGACTTGTTCGTTGAAAACCAGAATATGCCTCTGCCATTTGGGAGCCCGGTATTGACGTATTAGCATCGGCAGTCGAAGCCATTCAACATAGATGTGTTCGCTACATTCTCGCTAATTATCACCGCACCGCCAGTGTAACACCCATGAAACTAACTTTGAGCCGCCCACCTTGCACTCGTCGTGGAATTATCCCGTCTGTGTCTATTTCATAAGGTCTTTCATAATCCTTTCTTACGTGCAGCAGACTGCTAACTCCACCTTCCTACATCTCTTCACGTCTTGATCACCAACACAAGATGGGTCTTCCTACCTATAAAACTACTATTTTCACAATTATTTTATCCCTAAAAACGGCCTCATGGAACCACTTCCATCGTCCATGGCATGTATAACTGATCACATCAACTTTTAGCATTGTGTACGTAATCACATTCCTGCATTTCATTAGAAATGTTGTGTGTTTTGCCCTTAGGTTTTGTTTTCTATTCTTTTTTTGTATTTGACCTGTTAACCCACTTTCCTCAGTAATGCCTTTCGGGCCCTAGGGATGATTAAAAACAAAAAATAAATAAATGTTATGCTATGGATGTTGCGCGGAACTTATGTAAGCGTGCGGCAACATCCGCCGATGACGCAGCACTTGAGCGGGTAAGACAATCCGAAGTTCTCAGGGGCCGCTTATTCGAGCGGAGAAAGTTTTTCTGGAGCCGCTGTGTCGGTGCGTGCGGTACGTCACCACGCCATTATGTCATTACCGCGTGCGTACTTTTTTTACGTCGCAACCATCCTTCCGGCCGCGATCGTGTAGCAGTCCCTTATAAATGCTCTTGATCTTGTACCTCAAGTTGAGTATTTATATTGTTGATGTCTTCCATGAATTCACCAGGTGACCGACACTACTCAATGAAAAGTTTCTTGTCATCGCTGAACAGAATTTAGCTTTTTTCATATTGATTAAGATAACAGGTCTTCTCAGTTGCGCTTACCTTAACCTCTTGTTGAAGGGACCTCCGGTGTTCAATCAGCCTCCTCCGTTTTCCGCAACTTGCTGCCATGTTTTCCGTTACTAACATCAAACCAACTAATCTCGCAGGAGCTTTGCATTGAGCTGCAAGTCCCACGAGAGATAAGGTCCCCATTTTTACCGACTTAAAAAAAATGAACAGACAATTGTCATTAAAAGCAACGCAATTGACCGATTAACTTTGTACTAGACAATCAGATTCAAAGAAACATAAACCCCATCCAGCCTAACATGGCTGGCGCCTTGAAATTGAGTGTACTTCACACCTTTTACACTTGACACACAACTTGCATCATCCTCTAAGTTTTCAATGTCCTTAGATAAAGCGGCAAGACTTCGATCACAATTTTGAGCCCCAATGGACCAATCATCCCTTCAACATACGCAATTGAAATAGCACAAAATAATATTTTTCCCATTGTACTGACAAATTTTATTAATGTTAAAAAAATATCCGGCGTCTACCCGTTCTGTTGGGCACATATACACCCATTACATGCTGTTAAAGGACAACTAATCAAAATCGCACATCATAAACGTGCAAGACGGGCAGTTCGTCTGCAAAGCCCTTCGCACATGCAATCCTGCTCCTTACCTCCGGTGTCAATTTACCGCCGCCAGACTCCCGTTTCAATATACAGACGAGTGTAAGAGGAGACATTCAAGTTCGTTCTCACACCAGCTAACAAGTAAAAGGGTTGGAGGATTGAGAAACCGGTACAATGTCGTTATTGTTCACGAGGAAAGGGTTTGTATTTCGTGTTTAACTGCAGTTGGTTTTATATAGTTGATCTAACATAATCCTGCCACTGTGCTCTCTGCTCATAGATAAAATATATGTCTCAACCACATTCCTGCCCTTTCTCTTAAACGACAGTGCCTTAGCGTTGTGCTCTATTAGGGGCGTTTCTACGAATTTGGCCACATCTAGCACTCCGCAAATCAAGAACTACAAAAATATTGCATGATATCCTTAAAGGACATGATAACGCATCTCATAGAGCTTGATTTGAGAAAACTAAAACAAAAGAAAGATATACTTTTTTTATTATTTCCAAAATATTGGGTAATTTAAAATGTGAGTACATTCGAATAATTTTTTTTTAAAAAGAACGCATGCTTTTAATTTGAAGAACAACTTATATGAATGCTATACACATGCGTCCTAATTGCATTAAAAAAACTTCAGTTTCCCAGAAATATTAGATACGAATTCACATAGCTCTGAATTTAGACAATATTGCAGCATTTGTCATGTTTCTGACATTTATTACATAGCCACACTTGGACACTACAAGCAATATTTCACTATTTGCAGTCTCTCCACAAAATATATATCAAGACCATAGCGGTAACAGTTTGTTTTATTGCTATCCAGAATGTCTACTTGGCGTAAGTCGCGCAACTCGCACATGATCGACAGCAACTTTGGGACTTTGGGAAAGGTCGGAAACAATTTTCCGGGTACCTAAACCGCAAAATATGATTTTTCGTGAAAATTAAAAATATCTACTGACATGGTTGTTGAATTTCATTTGAAACCGCTCCGAAGGCAAAGTTACAAACAAATCAAGAAACTAAGACCGAAAACGCGAAATAACAAAATATAAACGAATGACTGCTCCTACCAGCCATTAAAAATAAATAAAAAAGGGGTAGGAATGCGCTCACGTTGGCATTGTTCAGACAGAGTTGACGCAACATAAATAACCTATCGTGAAATTAAGCATTTACTCGCGACTTATGTTTTAGTCAAGTGACGATTTGTACCAACCATTTATGGGTTTTATCAGTGGTACTTAGCGTGCCGCTAAGAAATTCCGACAAGTTCATGAGGATGACGTGTAGTCGCACAAAACCGTCTCGGAGGTGCACCTGCTCGTTATAAAGGCTGTCCAGTCCGCACGCAGAAGGCAGGCCAGTGGTGTGGTGACCGCAAGGAACAGTACAAGCCATTTGGAGCTTGACAACTCGTTCAGAGGGAACACTTCAATGCATGTCGAGTCTTGAACATATCGATTTCTGACTGGTTTCCGGCATTTGTTGTAGCCGCTTTTGGGTAGAAGCTATTTTCTGTTTCACATCAAATCTGACATAAGCAAACGGTATGCAGTCCCAGCAGAGCCAGCCGAGCAAACGACAACATGCTTACTGTCATGGCGGTCGTCTTCGTGCGTTTGTTACCGCCGGCTAAAACAAGGTATCGTAGGATTATGCTGCGTTGACTAACCGTATTCGTGACACCGACGCAAAGCGCCGGCATGCGCATCACGAGGCTGCGTGTCCGAAACTCGGCCGGGGTTATCGCATTCTGACGGGGGCTTAGTGCGTAAAAGGCAACAATTTAACTGAGCTTTCGTTTGCACGTCAAAATATTTCCAAGGAGTCTATATGAATCCTGAGTGTGTCGCTGCGGCGTGCCAAATAGATGCCCGTTTTCGGTTCGGCACTAAAAATCCTAATATTTGTTTGGTAATAAGAAACACAGAGACGCAAGAGGAGATATGTTTAGCGCAGCTCGAAATTTTTTCTCTCAGATATTAGCGTTAGGCTGCGTTCGGACTCCCCAGCGAAACGGTGTATAGAGACGCATAACGTATTTCTATCCAGTTCCTATATATTTTATATCATAGGAGAGACCGCGAGTATTTCTACTCATTTGAATATGCACTTAAAATCGCCTCGAGTTTTCGCACAACAAAAAAAAAAACATTTCTATCAATTTCTAAGCGAGTGCTAAACTTAATAAAATATCTCTCTACCTGCACCACTCAAACGGTATAACAGGTTTAAACTATTTGAGTAAATAAATAAACAAGTTCTAATATGACCAAATTACAAATTTTGATTTAAAATGCCAATCAGCAAAGAAAACAGGGAGCCAGCAAAAGTACTTCATCGGGAACGGGGCTTGTGTTTTGTCGGCGGGCTTTTATCGAGTATAAAAGCTGAGCAATAATGGAGTAGTTTAAAATATTGTCCATTTAATTTTGTGCTCCTTGATATAGTTTCTTGGTTGATACGACGACGAGGTTTCTGCGCTGGCTTCTTTTTTTCAATATGGAATATAATAGAAGAACCAGTTGAAAAACTACGTGTCAACGCAACTGACTAGCATAAATCGCCAAACTTCACGAAAACGAAGTTGGTGATGGTGTTTACCAAACGCGGCGAATCGACTCGTGCGACAATGACTTCGCGGTTTTCGTTGCAAGAATGCAACCGGTGAACTCTGCAAAATGCGGCTCAAACTTTGTGTTCGTGGAGTCTACGGGGCCTGTTGGATAAAACGTTGCTAACTAGGAATAGCTTACAGAGATGCGAAGTCTAGGTGCTACAAACCCCGCTTCTTTCTTTTTAATTTAGAGACATTATGAGCGCACTAAGAACCTTCCGAGGGCGTTTAAGCTTCGATTTCCAATAGTGGGAACTGGATAGCTTCACACGGACTTCCGTTAGCATCGTCCTCTAATACGTTTTTCATGATCTTCCTTTTCAGTGAGCAGGAAGTGCGGTGGACACGGTGGCTTGATATCAGCTGCAAAGCCAACGCCAACTGAGTATCTTCGAGTTCACATTCTGCAACTTCATATAATATCAAATGAATACTTTTCGACGATAATTGAGGCGACGCGAAAGAATGCTGGTAAATGGGGTGGGTGGGATAAGGCCATCTGTAGGCGCGCCGCTGCCGTTCGTAACACCTTTTTAATTCTAAAATTGTGGTATGTGTACTTCCAGTTTTGGCTTGCGCTAGAGTAAATGTACAAACATTACACCGTGTTTTCGATGTATTTATTGCCTGCCAGAATGGGAAAGATTATGTCGCGACTATCTGTTCCGCTGCGTCAAGAAAAAGGGGCTGTGCCGATCACATCTATTTGTCAAGCAAGTTGTTTCGCGGTTTTTGGGTTTTTAATGTGCAAACTAATCATTTTCTTCTTGTCATTCATACTAGACTTTTTAGGAGGAAATTTTTTCCGTTCGTTGTTTCTACGTGTTACACAATGCAAAATGCGAGTTGTTAGTTCTCTTCTCGAAAGATTACCCGCCGGTTTTTGACGGTACGTTTCTCTCTGGAATATCTGTCCAGTGTCACCCGAAATCGCCTTACGCGGAGATATTATTTTCGACACTGCCTTTCCTGTACATGTCTACCATTCAATGTCGCATGCTGCGCAAGGGCAGTGACGTGTCATATAGAGTTAAGAAAATGTCAATACCAAATTTTGCAGAAACCTTTCAACTTTAAGTTACGTGGACTTCCTACTGTGCGAAAACCTGAAATCCACGGAACATGCATTTTTAGACTGCTTGAACGCCTTTCTTTGTTTGGGGAGGTTCTCTCAGAAAACTATTAAAACACATTTTATCTTAATGCCGCATGGTATCAGGCTCCTTCCTGTTTATAAAGGCAGCGAAATTCCCATTTACTCTTCATGCTTCTGGGCCTGCATGCAGTATGGTGCAGTAGAATGGCTGTAAGACATGCTGCTGTAGACGAGTGACCCCTTCAATTGTATTTTATGGAATCTGTTTGCCGCCTGATATCTGCATACGCCACGTTAGAGTGCCCGCCCAATCGGGTGCCAATATTGGACTATCTAGATAACTCCAGGGCATTTGAACATTCATACTCCAGCCTTACGCGTTGTGCAGAAGTTTTCTTCATTGTGATTGATTGTTCAGTTTGTATTTCTAGTCAAGATCGGCAATAAAAAGGACACGGTGCCCCAGTCATAGGGT